>JALBZB010001117.1:0-12985 GCA_038050625.1 Pythium sp. MPC-2022a
AAAGACGAAAAATTGATTCCGATTGGAGAAGAATCGACCTTGTTCACGGACCATTGTCGCGGACTGTATAGAGACGAGTTTTTTGGCGCGACTCCGAGTTCAAGAGACATGACCGACTTTAGGAGGAATCCATAAGTCGAGTCGAGGTCCGTGTCCACGCAAATCAAATCAACCAGCGAAGAGAGGTGCCGCTGCTCTGGTGCTGGTGCTGGTGCTGGTGGTGGTACTGTCAAGTCAACCGTGTCGAGACGCTGGCGCTTGTGCTCGTTGTACTTTTTCAAGAACCCTCTCACAAGTGAAATCTGCGGGGTACTTGCGCTCATTCTTGCGCATCTTCCCATGCGCGACGTTGGCGGATCCACTTGGCACGTATCTAACAGACATAATGCACTCATAGTGGAAAGCAGGATGGTGAATATTCGTTAGTATACGACTGTAAACAAGCTCTCAAGCAGTTGCTGATGCGAAACGCATCCATCCGAATAGTGCTACAGTAGCTACCCACCTGCAAGAAGCACGAGGTACAACAGCACGCCGCTCAGTTCTTCACTCAAGCGAGCACAATCTGCAGGCTTTCATTCTGCAAGAAGCAATGACACCAAGCGCATTCACACAAGAATAATGCATGACGTCAGAACTTGTCAATAGGTCAGCAACGACACCATTGTCAGCAGAGCCAATTGCCAGATCAATCTGCTGCTCCTCTTGCCTTTGACCTTTGGCAGGAAGGCTATCGATCTTCCACTGTAAGACCGCACCCAGGTCGCCGATCTCCTTCGTCAGCAGGTTGTGCTTACGTGTGAGTGCATCTACACATCTATCACAGATAGATAGACACGCACAAAGTGCGATTCATTACCCACGTCCCATAATCAGACGCGAGCCATCAAGCCAACAAAGGCAAACGGACGAACGCACCTGGCTCCTCCATCCGCCCTCGCCCGCAAACTGTACGATCTGAGCGCGGACCTAATCGAGCAGAAGTCGTGTCTTCAGAGTGGAAGTCGGTCACCAGCGACCCTTGAGGATCGATCATAATATTTGCCCACCCATCCAAGAACAAGGAGCAACCAACATGCACAACGCTCATTAGCAAGACGATGTCCACGGACGCGCTCGCGATGGCGCAGCTGGAGCTGCTCTACCGCCTGGGCGTGCTCGAGAGGCAGCAGCCGCCGGCGTCCCCCGTCGGGCCCACCAGCAGTGTCCGACGTCCGCGTGCTAACATGCGAGCAGATCTCCTTGGCGACGCTGGCTCAGAAGACGAAGAGCTGCGCTGTGCGTCACCAGTCCATCCGCACGACCACGTGAAGCAGCTCGATGATGGCAACGCAGATTACCATTTATCTGATAGACAGTATAGCGCCAGGGCCAAGCCACGGAATACCGTCTCAAGAGCGCGAGCATACGGTAGCACCAGCACGTCACCATGCAGTGTCGGATACAGAGAGGAACGCTCTACGACTGCTTCACTGCAGCATCTCCGTCAACCACCACAACCGCACAGCAGAGCAAAGACGCAGCACCAGCGGAAGACTCGACTTAAAGAAACACCGCACATGTGGTTCCTCTACTGGAAACTCTTTGTGCGCAACGCGCGCGAGAAGGCCAACGTGCGAGCGATCTGGGTCTTCCACGCGAAGAAGCGCGTGCTTACAGCATGGGCTCGCGTGGTCCAGTATCAAAAGCGGCTGGCGACGAACAACAGAGCACTGATAGAGTGGAAAGCGAGACGAGCAGTAAGAAAATGGCGCAAGTGGGCGACGAATCACCAGCGAGTCCGTCTTCTGATCAACAACTCGCGCTTCTCGCTGATGAATCAACTGCGCAAGCGCCGCGTGTGGCTCCGATGGCTGCGGTTCGCAGCTCAGAGTGCCAAGTGGAATGCGATACTGAAGACTCGACTCAAGATTCAAAACCAGCGACTTCTTCGCGTGGCGTGGCGTGAACTCAAGGTGCTTGCGTGCAGAAGGCGGCAACATCGACGGGGATTGCGCAAGTTTCTCTATGCGCTTCAAGCCTACCGAGAGATCGGTGTGGTGAAGCGGAACGCAGTATTGCGGAACCAGCTACTGCTCAAGAGGAGCGCACAGAGGCGATTGCTATCCAGGTGGAGGAATTTTGTAGCTCTCCAGACCTCAATGCATCAGATCGAGCACCAGATCGCGTTCCGAATCAGTCGACGGCGGTATTTTCGAATCTGGCGGGAGTGCATGCGCAACAACCACTGCATCGCTCAGTTTAAGACAAGGCACATAGAAGTGTCAGTTCGTCAGCACTTTGTCGCGTGGTCTTTTGCAGCAAAAGCGCTGAGAATGGGTCGTAAGAAATCCGTGAAGACCCACAAAAGTACGCGAGAACGCTTCTTCAGAGTGTGGAAGCAGGAAACCCAGTTTAGTATGCGCTGCCAGAGTGTCGCGCAGGAGTTTGAGAGATCGAGGCTGTCGAAGACGCTTGCGAAACTACATGCACATGTGTACGAAATGCGAAAACACCGTCAGATAGAAGACAGGTGGAAACACCGAACTCTGGAAAAAGTGTGGCGACTCGGTTTTCAGAAGTTTTACCAGCTACAGCTGGATGCGAAGGCGGAAATGAAGAGTCTGGAACTACAACGGCAACTCGCTTACTTTGGTACCTGGGTTCAGTTCTGGAAAGCGAGGATACAGCAACGAGCTCTGGTGAGAACTGCAGCTCAACTTTCACTGCGAAATCGATTTCGGCACACTTTTGCAAGATGGAGGCGACACTGGCGACAAAGGCATACCGATAAGAAGCGACTCGCGGACGGTGCTCGACATCATCACAACCGGCTGATGCAGTCTGGAGTTCACAAATTGTTGCTTCTCGTGAGCCAACGGAGCGAAAACGCTGAAAGGAGTGTGCAGATCCGTCGACACACTCGCTTGTTGACGAAAGTGAGGTACTTTCGAGACTGGAAGCAGTGGACACGCAGAAAACAGGAGGAAAAAAGTCGTTTCGTCAGGTTCCACGAGAGAGAGTGCTACCTACAGTCGTGGTTCAATCCCTATCGTCGTGTTTGGAGCTCCTGGCAAGAGTTTACAAGATCAAGCACTCAGATGCAGCAAGTGGGAGCCATTTACCAGAACACTCTGAAGCGAAAGTGTATCAATGGATGGCGTCGCAGAGCCCAATTGAGCCGCAAAAGCTCCCAGTTTCTGCGACTGATGCATGAGAAGACGCTGGAGAAATTGTTTTCAAGCTGGCGGTCGCGTACGAGTCACTGGCAGAAGATGCGCGAGGTCTTCGTATTGGCACGCGCAGTATATCGTCGCAAGCGATGTGGGAAGATCCTCCATATGTGGTCTCGATGGATCCGAAAGGCCGTGAAAGTGAGACTGAAGCAGCAACAATTGGAAGAGCTCACGAGGCTCAAGACTTTGGAATCCTGTTTCCAGTCCTGGAATGCCCAGTTTCTCCAGCACAACAAGGCGTTTCATCATGCAACAAACCGGCAGACGAGTTGGAAAGCGCGGTGTCTGCGGGAATGGCAAAGATACATCGTCAAGCGCGTCAAGTTGAAGCGCAAGCTCGCGTACTTTTGGCAGGTCTTCGGGAAGTATCCGACAACGTCTCTCGTACAAAGAGACTGGCTGCGATGGACGCACTATACAAGAATTCGTCGCGGCATCAAGTCGCTTCGTAAACACCAACACTGTACAGTTATGCGGAAATTGTGGAAACAATGGAGGTTCTTCCACTTGTACAACCTCGTTTTCCGTGAATGGCGTCGTGTGGCTGCGCTCAACGCACTGGAAAGTGGACAATTTGGGAAACGGTTGCAGTTTTTCTACGACTCAAGGCGGCATTTTCTCAAGACGCGAATGTTCGGCGAGTGGAAAGTGGTTTACAGGTGGAAGAAATCCGAGCGAGAAGCGCTGCTGAGTGTCAAGCACCGCACGTTGCAAGCGATTGTATCGAGGAGCATTCAGCATTCTCAAGCGCGCGCAAAGTACCTGAAGCAATGGTTCTCGCGATGGCACAAAGGTGTCCATGTTAGGTACAATGCTGCCAAGCACTACTACGAGGCGAAACTGGCACGAAAAATTCTGGTTGGGTGGTGGAGACTCATGGTGAACACCAAGCAAGAGCTCGTGCTCTCCGAGGCCAAGCGTGTGATGGGAAATATGTCGTTCTACCACCCGCAACAGCAGCTCTACACGCGAATTGTGAAGGAGAAAGCTCTGCAGATGAGAGCAACAAGAACGATGCATCGCGAGTCAAAGAGACCTCGAGAGGCGAAGATGAAGACGATGAGACGGATGCTCGACCCCGAGGAAAAACGAAAGTACTCGAGTGTTTCTCATTTGGATCATGGCAGGAGGAGGTACACTGCTACTGAAACGAATAGTGAGGGGCGGATGATCGGGGAGTCGTCGCGACATGTGCGATTCCAGACAAATGATGAAGACTCGACAATGGTGACAAAGTCGAGAAGCTACAAGGTACACGACAAAGAACTGATCCCGGTCAAAACAACTACTTCGAATTCCCTGCCGCAGCATGTTGCATCCACGCCTTACAGTAGCAGAACCGGGGAAACCCCGCAGAATGAAAGACAACCGCGAAACGAGAATGATTTGAAGTCGAGCCAACCTTGCTCTAATGTATCCCTCATCGACCCACGGACAACTAAACGCAACACTGTTCGATTTCGTGGGCAAGCACCTGAGACTGAATCCAGTAGAAGCAGAGATTGCTTTCGACACCAACAGCATCAGCATCCAGACCGAACGATCAGTGAGCACAGCAAAGAGCACGTGATTGTGGAAGAATTGCCTTTGCTCGATCCGTCAACGCCACCTCTCCAGCGCCAACCACGCGGATCCACCCGCATCCAGGCTCAGCGAGAACAGTCTAGCGAAGTGAAAGCTTCTCCTGTTTCGATACAAGAAGAAGGGATCTCGTGTTTACCTCTGTTCGATGCAGATGCGCGTCGGGATGGGACTTTGTCAGCGCCAGTGAGCTGGGCAGAACAAGGCCAACGAGAATTCGAACAGCCGCTGGTAATTCACCATCATGCACGTCATGCTTGTGGGTCGTCAAGTGAACTCGCTTCGGGAATGAGGTCGTCTTCTCTTCCACCTTCCTCTGAAGTACTGCTTCACAAACCGTCTCGAGTGGCAGACAACGAGCAAGGTGCAGTCAACGGCGGTGAGATCTCGTTGGAGCAGCTCGCTTTAATGGAGCTCTTCGTGATGCATTCGCCACCAGGGGAGCGACCAAGACAGCTGGACTCTGTTCACTCCATGCCACAACCAATCTTCGCTTCGCCAAGCCTCGCACCTGAACACAAACATTGCGTTTGGGAAATGGACGAAACGAGCCTTTTGCTACCACCTACCAGGAAATCAAGCGATGCACTCAGTCTCTTTGCGATCCTTGAGCTGCCTGAGAAACACATGCAACCCACTCACGAGGCAACCGAAACAGGTACAACCCAAGCAGGTGTGCGAGAAGTTCAAGAGCTCAACCCAGGCGACATCCTGAACGAGATCTTGAACCACTACGTTCGGTGTTTGGTCAATTTTTCGGCTGGAAAGGAATCAGAATTGGGTGGCTGCAAAGGCGATTTCAAGACTACTGGTCGACGCAAACAGATCTGCTTCCGCATGCTGCGCGACTTGGGGCTATTCCACAACCAGTTCTACTTCCCGCAGATGGAGAGCGTCATGGAGTCAATCACAATTGAGCGCATCGCAGTTGCTCGAGACCAAGCCAAAGTGCCGCTCGACGATGCAGATATGAAGTATCTTTTTCACCTCGAAGTGAAGTACCTGAAGCTGTTCTTGTCAAAAGTAATTGACGGGCATCCACTGTACAAAGCCACGCTGAATGGAAAAAGTCGAGATCACCAGATTACTCCCATAGTAGACGATGAGCGGCTGCAGTGGCTCGTTCAGGTACATCTACAGCCATGGATTTCTATGAAAATGCCAAAGCAAAGCAGAGCGAAGCCGTTCTGGATCCAGTCTCCGTTACCAAATGAGGTCGAGTCCGCGCTGGAGAAGCTGCTGCTGTGCATCAGCAAGTACTTCAAAGTCCTCGCACAGCTGTTCTCCACTCGAGTTACCGAGAAAACGAACCGAAAACAAGGCCAACAGCGCGATCGCTCCAAGCAGATGACCAAGACTGAGTTCACGCAGTTGCTCAAACAAGTGCACGTATTCCCTCAACTACTCAACAGACGCGAACTCGAGAGCGCTTTCGATGCCTCGTGCTGCGCTGTTCCTGACCAGAAGGAGATCAATTTCCCAGAGTTTGTCGAGGCTCTGATTCGCTGTTCCTCTAGTCTACAATGGGGTGAGAGCAGCTCAAATCATGGAAACGACAACAACAATAGCCTCGCCGAGACGAGTGTGGTCGTGAAGTTCCTCATGCTGCTGTTCGCGATGGAAGGCAAGGGCTCCGTGCTCCAGAAGCGCGACGAGGACCTCCAAGTGGTCGTCGGGTACCTGGAACAGCAGCAATTGGAAAAGAAAGCGGGCAGAATGAATCGCTTCCGCAAATTGCTAGCAGATCAAAAGCACCAACGTGGTCGAGAAGTGAGAAGACAGCATCTAAAGCACCCAGACAGGTCAGCTCGGTGGCGAAGTCCGCACAGACCAAGCACGTCCGCAAGTCCTCGACGTAGTGATTGTGGCGGTGGTGAAGATGACAACAATCTCTTCTATTGCGGAGAGCCTGGAGTTTTACTACATCCGAGCAGCAGTGACATGCTCTATGATCACGCAGGTATGGGTTCTTTCGACTTGAGGGTGGACGAAAACAGCAGCTACCTTTTGGATCGGTACCAGCCAGTCACAGACGAAGATTATGGTGATACTTGTGAGCTGAACTACCCGAGCGAACTTGCCTCGTCACCAAATACTGGAGACGAGAGAAGCCGATTCCTTCCTTCACCAGAAAACGAGTGCTTGAGGCGCATCGGAATTGATATGGGGCAGCAGGGCTTCCCAGGGAATCCTGCGGACTCGAATGACGGGCATGGAGCCCGCGCATTGCCAGTTGGAGGAGTTGGTATTTCAACCGTGTTACCTGTTACTCGTGAAACCAGCTTGGCGCAGTCAGATAGTGCGATGAGTCCAGTTGACGACCACGTCATTCCTGACACCAGCTATGGCAATGTCACATTGAAGGACGACGCCACTACCACTGTTGATAGAGTGTTATTATCAGCTGCTGCCAATTTGTATCGAGTCGGCGAGCTTCAAGACAAGAACGACTTCCTCAACGACATTCTGAGCAGCATCGGCGATGTGGAATTGGTTCTACAGCAGTCGAATCTCCAGTTGCGTCGCAGGACGAGTTCAGGTGAAGCAAAGCTACACGCTACTGTCTACTACTGACGTTGAGTGTTTAGTGAGCCCAGCCCTGATAATTCTCGCTCATACTTCTGTGTGTGTGTTTTCAATTGCAGAAGGTTTCCAGCGAAAGGCAAAGTCGGTGGACGAGTATTCCGACGATTTCGAGAGTGAAAGTGCTGAAAATCTGACCTCAGACAACGTCATGCGCGCGCTGTTTACGACCACAAGCAGTAGTTCCATTTTGCAGATGGGAGTGGATAACAGAGATGGCGAGCACCTTCTAATGGACCAGGTCGAAGATGTTCACGTGAACGACCCGATGCTAGATCAGCTGACTCACATCGAGCGCTTCACAGACTCGTCAGGTATGCCCGTGCTCGTTTCCCATCCTTTGTGTCGCATTTGTTGTTCTCATCTAGTCAAACAACACACAATGATGAAATGGTCGACAGGCTGGCGAGTGCACCCCACGCTGGAAGACATCGCAGAGCTCGGTGTCCACGCAGCAACTTCGTCCTCCATCTACCAAGTCATATCCGTCCAGGTACGTTCAAATCCGCCTTCTCCCTAATCAGAAGCACTACTTCACAGGCACTGACATTGGCTTCTTCACGCAGGATTCTGAGCTAAACGACATGACCGACTCGACGTTTGGTGCACGCCGCGGTGGATTTCTTGATGATGAAGATGCCAGCAAGAGTCATGGTGTGCTATAAAGTACGGGTATATTTGCGACTAAAGTAGGTGGAACGAAAGTGAACATCTGCGTGGTGCACTCGGACAAGATCTAAATGTTGGAAAGCGGTTCAATTGAGACTGGAGAACTGATTCTCAGTTTCTAAATGAACTCCGAATCCACGTCATCGAAGAATGGGTGGCGGAGCGCCTCCTTCGCACTGATTCTTGCCGCAGGGTTGTAACGGAGCATCGACTGCAAAAGATACGCATATCATCAGTCAGTGAACAGGCAGACACAAGACAAAAAATCATCCGATGAGAGATCACATACCTCCAACAAGTCGAGTCCGCTCTTGTCGAGCTGTGGGAAAACAGTGGCGAGTTCTTTCTTTCGCCATTTCGGGAAGGTTGGAGCGTAGTCGCGCAGTTTTGTCACTCCGGGCCAGACCGATTCATCAGGCGTTCCAAGCGTTCTGTTGAAAACAAAACTGAGCTGTTAGATTACTAAGATCACATGAAATACGGGTGAAATAACCATGCAAGACTCACCGGAAGATTCGGTAGAGCTGGTCAATCTCAGAGTCGCCAGGGAAGAGCGGCTTCTTCGCGAGCATCTCAGCGAAAATGACACCAACGGACCAGATGTCGACAGGCGGAGAGTAGATCTCCTGCCCGAGCAGAATCTCAGGCGCTCGGTACCACAAAGTGACTACTTCGTGTGTGTATTTCTTCACTGGGATGCTGAACGCGCGCGCGAGACCAAAGTCGGCAATTTTAAGTTTGCCCTTCAAACTCACGAGCAGGTTCTGTGGCTTGAGATCGCTGTAAATGTCAACACACAATCACATTAGCGGCACTCTCGAAGGGATTAATCGCAATTCAACAGCGATTTCCTACCGGTGCATCACGCCGCGCGAATGAGAAAAGGCGAGTCCTTTCAGCAACTGGTACAACAAACTCTGCAACAACAAGAAGAAAAGAAAGTAAGCTCCTGGTCGAACCAACGCATTCTGCAAGAGATGAAGCGCTGACCTTGATCAGCGCTGGATCGAGCGTGCCGAGCTTGTGCTCCATGAACCGCTTCAAGTCCTTGTCGACGAATTCAAACACGAGAAAGAGCTTGCCATCTTCCTGCAAGCAGTCGAGCAAACTACACACGCCCCAAAAGTACACGACATCAATACCACAGCACTCGCAGGCAATGTTATCACCACGACTCGCAATAAGCACACGCGTACCTGACGATGTTGGGGTGCTCGAGCTCGCGCAGCACGGAGATCTCGCGCAGCGCCGTGCTCGGGATGCCGTCGTCCTCGGTCTCGAGACGGATGCGCTTGAGCGCGACCACCTCGTTAGTCTTGAGGTCGAGTGACTTGTAGACCACGCCGTAGGTCCCTTCGCCGATGGAGCCGCCTTTCTCAATGCGCTGGTAGCGTTCCATGCTGCGAGTCTCGTGCTGTTGCTGCTGCTTGTTGCTTGTTGCTGCTCTGTGGACGGATGCTCTGGTTTGAAATGCCAAATTGCAGTCACGGTCAAGGCGATGGGAATGTGGCGGCAAGAGTGATGGTCGTTTTTCACTTTTTGGCGCGGACGCCCTCTACCGTGTGTGGTCATTCAAAGTACGAATGTTTTTGGAAGAGTAGTGGTGTGCATGCTAAGTACGAATTTGGAAGAGGGGCTTCTGTTGAGAGAAGATACAGTGCGTCATATGTGCGAGTCAGTCTCCGAACCCATCCGTTCTTAGTGTAGGTAGGAATGACTGGTCTTGATAATTACTTTCGAGGTCCCCAGCACTTTTTTAGCAGGTAGAAAGCCGAGGACCTTAGAAAATTGAGGACTAAAATCCCCGCAAGATCAGAACCAGCTGTGCAATACATTGCGTTTGTGAGGGGTGAAATGATGGGTATGCGTGTGCAGAGTGAAGGTCCGACTCCTCGAACGTGCTTGTGTCCCTGGAAGACTTTATACTCTTCCGCAGCAGTTCTTGTGGCGCTCCAGCCAAGTCGCCACAAGAACATAGGGAAGCCTCGCAACGCAACGAGCAGTCGACTTTAAACCGCATACCCTCTTTAAATCGATTTCGTTCCGCCGTCCAGCTGCCCTTTTTTGGACAGAGAGAGAGAGAGGGGAGGGAGGAGCGCTTGCTTGTTCACTGTCGTGCCGCTTGCTTTGCTTTTTGCCTTTTTTGGTTGGGCTTTGCTTGTTGCCTTTTGTTGTCGCCAGCCAACTTAACCAGCAGTAGCGAGAGCTCATTCATCAAATCGCCGCAAGAGGCCCCCTCCCCAGACCCCACCGATCAAGGAAGCTGCTGCAGAAAAGCATACGACAAGGGAGACGATGTCTTTCTAAGTTGGTTGTTGCTTCTCCGTCTCGCGATGATCAAGATGACTCTTGAACGTTGTTAAAAGCCTCTTTCCTTCGTATTTACTCACATGAATATGGAGCAGAGCTGTTAACGAACGACCCCCCCCATGCGCGCGTTTGAAGACCAAACACCTCGAATTTAGGAAATGATGACATAAGACAGTCGACGTTAGAAGGATGGTTTTCTTGAATGAGAAATTGAAGACAGAAGAAACAACACCAAGCGAGAGTTCACGAACGAGAACGACAAGAACAAGAACAAGACACTGATTGAAGAAGAAGAAACGAGAACGAGAAGAAGAATGCTGCACGAGTTTGAAGACACGACGAGCCTGTGGCTGCAGGATCCGGTGAAGAACTGGCGCGAATGGCCTGTGCCGCAAGACAAGGCGTTGACCAACAGCAGCGTGGATGAGGCCGGCCTCCTGGAGAAGGTGAACGAAGACAAGTTGGCGCGCGACGTCGACGACCTCTCTGCGATTTTTGAGGAGCTGGCGGACGGCGTGGTGGATTTCCCACTCCCCTGCGATGATGACGACTTGACGAGCGACGCGGACGCGGTCGGCGAATGGATCGACGGCTTGGACAGCGATGCGATGAACGTGAACGAGATCTCGGAGGCGTTCGATGCGTTGGTGGCCGAGCAGGAAGATGCGATGAACAAGGTGGAAGAGCTCCTGAAGCAGAAGGACATCGAAGAAGCGAATAGCACCAGCTACAGCTCCTCCGAGTATGACGACGACGAAGATGAGGACATGGAAGAGTCTGACGACGACGAAGACAGCGCCCGCGCGGTCTCCGTCCAGATCATTCCGTCTCCGCCAGTGTGGGCCACCATGGCGCCACTGGATCCTCGCAGTTGCATCAAGACCTCTGTGTTCAAGAACATCGACTCCCGCATTCCGCGCATCGACATTCCGCGCATCGACCTTTCATTTGCTGGCAAGGCTGACGAGGCGAAGACTGCCGGGGCTACTCGCCCTGTCGGTCCTCTGCTGAAGAGCCTGTCGCCAGTGCGCGAGAGTGAGAAGACCGCGGCGATCCCTGAGTACCGCCACGACCCAGTCACGTGCTGGATCTGCAAGAGTTCGAAGACGCCGGAGAAGAAGCGCGCACTGCACCGTTTCCTCGAGAAGAGAAGCCGCCGCAACTGGAAGAAGGGTCCACGTTACAGCGGCCGCAGCAACGTCGCTGCCTCTCGCGTGCGCAACGGTGGCCGCTTCATCTGCACCACGCAATGGATTTGAAAACCGCAACACTCCTCCTCCCCCCAAGTTTCTCCTATGATTTTTACGCTTTGTTCTTTTTATTTTCTTTTCTTTTCGGAAGCTCTAGTTACTGTTAGCTTCGACGTTTGCATATTTCTCTAACTGAATCATTCTTTTACCCCGATTCCATTTCGTTAAATCGTGGTTGGGTGGAGGCACCGCAAGACACCTGGGACGTTCGTTCCCTGCCGACGTAGCACCACTGATGGCCCCTCTGGCCCTTCGAAGGTACGCAGGGTGACCCTCGCCTCGGATCGTGCTCATCGCCACCTTCCAGATGTTCGACACGGCGTTCGTATCTCGGTCCCACAGCCTGGAACAAGTCGTACATCTGACCAGCCCGCGACGCGAGATATTGCCGCTCTTGTACGGTCGAGGGTTCTCGCAGATCCGGAACGTCGTACACTCGCCCAGTTCGCACGCGCTGCACCTGCAGCTGGTGCGAAACTCATCGACCAGGTACACGTCGTAGCCCGCCTTTCGAAACATCGTCCTGAAGCCCTTGCCCTTGACGGGCTCTTTGAACCTGTAGTGCTACCTCTGATCCCATCCCCTATCGCGACTATTATTTCCGCTCCCGAACAGCTTCTTGAACTGCTTCAGGAGACGAGCTTCCGTTATCTGGCGACGCATGTAGCCGTCCAGCTGCAGCTTCCGGAAGATATACTGGTTGTACACAGGGCTCAGACGCCTGTTCACCTCATTCTTTTTATCCACGTAGGTTTTAAAGCGCTCGAAGCCGATCGTCTTCCTGTTGTAGGCGCTCAGCTCCGCCTCCCATTCGACGGCGCGCTTGCCGTCAATCACCTCCTGCTTGTGCTCCTGTACGTAGTACCGATACTTCTTCGCCTTTGTCTCTGCGGCACGTGTCCTGTGTGTATCGGAACCTTGTCTGTTGCTTGGTGTCGCCGTCGACGCAGTACAACAGGTCGTTCATGTTGGGGTCGATCGCGACGATCGTCTTGTCCTTCAGAGGTTTGTAGTCAACAGCCTCGTCGATGTACGTCTCGCTGCTTCCTCTCTTCGCTTGGATCACCCGCTTGCCGAGAAGATCCTCTCGCTTCAGGAGGATGCTGCAGCCAACGCCGTCCGTCTCAATCTGGTGGTCGAACGTGTACCCATGCGCGCGGAAGCACTTCATGTCAGTCTTGAAGAAGCCCCAGATGTTGTCTTGGTGCTTGACGAGGTTGCCTTTCGTCGTGTAGTTGCTTCGCTTTCCCTGCTCTTCCGTGAAGCAGAAGTTGACGAGCGAGGCCATGTCTATGCAGACGTGTTTGGACACGACGTTGCTGCGCAGTGGGCATGCGTTCTTGACGCTCGTGCCGTGCGCCTCGACCACCCTCATCA
>JALBZB010001118.1:0-12984 GCA_038050625.1 Pythium sp. MPC-2022a
CTCAGCCAATCGTGCAGTTTCACCTCGATTATGTGTGCCACATAAAACCAAACTGCACATTTCTTTTCGGAACAGAGGAAGTAACAAAGCATTTCACTTGCTAAAACAGGTAGCAATAATTTACCTTTTTATAATTCTTAAGTGATGGAAATGCACATCTAAATGTGCTACTTAAAGAGGATGTTTATAAAGAGGTCAAATTCCGTGACTAAAATTCAAACAACAGACAAGCAAAATGCAAACAACAATGGAAAATGAAAGCAACACAAGCGAAGCGTGTGCATCTGTAAACGTTGTGCCTTTTGATCACTCCCACCGCCTGTGTATGACGCTGATCATTCTCTGTCTGACTCTGGGGCTGTTGTTGTGTGGAATGTGGGCGGCGTCTAAAAAACAGCACGCTTTTGCGTGCTGCGTCCTTCGAGTGCTTCTTCTGAACTACTACTACGACCTATCGATCCGATGTTTGTGCTTTCTGGGTTTCCAACATGCAGAAAAGAACACATGCATGTGCTCAAGGCTGGACAGCCTAGCGGTCGTATCGCGTAAAGTTGCCATTGCCGCCGCCTTGGTGGTTGCCACTGTTGTTGTTGCTGTTGCTTGGCAGCGAGCCGCGCTGCTGGTGCATGTTGCGCAGACCGGCCTTCAGCGCTTCAATGCCGCGCGGAGCTGGTGCTGGTGGAGGAGCTCCCGAGGCCGAAAACGACTGCACTGGCTGCAGGCTCCCGCCGAAAGCTGACTGGATCCGAGTGCCGCTGCCACTCGGTCGAGGGGCACTGTTGTTGTTGCCGTAGCCACTGTTGTTGTTGTTGTAGCCGCCGCCGCCGCGACCACCATTGTAGCCACCGCCGCCACCACGACCACCGTACTGGTTTCCGTATCCGCCACGCTGCTGGTTGTTGTTGTTGTTGTTGTTGTTGTAGCCGCCACCATTGTTGTTGTTGCCGCCGTACTGGCCGTGCTTGTTGCGTGGTTCCTGCGAGCCCCAGTGGCCCGCGCCGTTCGTCAGGTACTGGTTGTACTGCGGGCCACCCTGGTTGTCGTTGCTGTAGCGGTTGACGTTGAGGTTGTTGTTGCTGTAGTCGCCCTGCTGCTGCTGGCTGTTGTTATTGTAGGCACCACGACTCAAATAGCCGCCGCCTCCACGTCCGCCATAGCCGCCGCCTCCACCACGTCCGCCGTAGCCATTGCCACCACGTCCACCGTAGCCACCACCACGACCACCACCAGAGTTGAAATTGTTCTGACGCACGTTCGTGAGCGCGCCGGAGTTGCCGGCCAAGTCGATGATATTGATGTTCGCCTTCCCGAAGAACGGGATCGATATCCTTCGGTCGCTCTCCGAGACCAACACTGACGAAGGGATCACAGCGCCGTCCAGGATGCGGCACCAGTGCTTCAACTTCGCTGGTAGTCGGTACTGGAAACTGTAGCACTGGTTGTTCGGGATATCCTGAAGGTGCTGCTGGGACTTCTCAGGACTTGGCACGATGCAGCCAATCGGGAAATGCACCGACTCGACGTAGATTAGCGTGCCGTTGAACGATTCCGAGATCTCTGGGTTCGCCAGTCCCTCGGGGTTCTCCGCCGTCGGCGGCGTGTCGATCACCGGACACTTCGAGTGGAAGAACACAATTTCGCGTCCAAAGCGCTCGTTGCGCTTCTTTTCGGCTTCCGTGAGCTTGCCGTTGCCGTCCTTCATCGCGTCCAGCAAACGCTCTTGGTCGATGAATGGGAGCAGCACGACCCAGAGCCACGGCATCGCCTTTCCATTTGGATCCACGGGAATGTCCTTTGGGTAGAAGTCGATGATCGGCGACTCGGACTCGGACATGAGCCAGCGGTACGGCTTTGGAATAGCGTGGCTGCTTCCCGACGGGAACACGCCCATGAGCTGCTCAAATGGTCGGAACGGCTGGCCTTCCTCGAACGTGATCGTGAATCGATCAATGTTACGCAAATCCGACGCGAACGGCGCGTAGTGGAACGGGTAGAACCACTGCCACGACGCACAACCGGAGTAGTAGTACTTCATGACCCAGCAGAGGCCTTCAATGTAGCTCTGGAACACTTTTTCACGACCGCCGCCGTGCTCAATGTCGTCGGCCTTCATCTTGTCCGAATAGTATCGCGTCTTCCAACCTGGTTCGCCTAGTCGCACGACATCTTGCACTTCGTCACGGTACTTCTCAAGCTGGTTCTCGACGTTTTCCTTGATACGTGCCTTCACTGCTTCCTCTGGCGTCAAGCCGCCGTACTTCTTGTCGGCTTGAATCACGTCCTTGTCAATGCGGCGCTTCTTCTGGATCTCCACAGCGTCGTCCTTCGCGGCGGCAGCAGCAATCTGGTCGCGCTTCTCGTACGAAATGCGCGATTTTCTTCTCCGCTCATTCTCTTCCTGCTTGAGCGCTCTTCGCTGGAAGATCACGTCTTCGACCGCGCCGACCTCGGCGAGAATCACGTCGACGCGAGAGAGGTCGACTTCGCCTGCGTCGGTCAAGTAACCGCCCATCGCAGGCAGCAGCTTCGCGTAGATCAGGATCAAAAAGTCCAGCGCACCATCGCGAATGTCGAGCGACGGCAAGTGTGGCAGGAAATCGTTACCGACGAAGAAGCAGAGGAACACAAAGTCGTCAATCACGCGCTCAAAGTCGTACTCAAACGGCAGGACTCTTGAAAGAGGCTACATAAATAGTGACACCATAAGAGGACAACAGTGTTAGAACCATACGAACGAAGGCAAAAATACAGAAAGTGCATAGATTCGCGTACCTCAAACTCGATCTGCAGGTACTCACGCAGCGTCGCAATATGGAGAAACTGGTGCGGTTTCTGGTCCGAGGCCAGCAGGTCGCCGTCGTGCTCGCCAAACTCGCCGCGCTTGCGCTTGTGGTCCGGCACGCCGTTCGCGTCCAGGATAGTCTTCTGCTTTTCGCGCTCGCGCTCGTACTTTTGCTTGCCGAAGAGCACCTCCTCTCGCAGAATGGAGAATTTCACCTCATGGGTGGCTAGCCCAAGCATGATGAGATCAGCATCCAGACCGTGGAGCACATGGTGTTGGTTTGGATCGTACCCTGGTTGCGACCGTTGCACACGAATGTACGACATGAGCTTGTGTTCTCCCTCGCCCGGCACGCCAGCATCCGAGAAGATGACCTGTAGAAACAATACACAAGAGCGTTAGTATGATCCAGGCAATCTCTTCTAATATCCATAGGTACATTAATAAAACAGCGAAGCGCACCTTGAGCGACTTCCATGCTGGGTTGTTGTTGATGCGGTCGCGAATGTAGAAGCGCAAGTACTTCGCCAGCTTGGACATGAACTTGGTACCCGGCGTAATCACGTTCGAGTCCCAGGCTTTCTCCTGCTTCGATGGCACTTTGTGGCCCAGCGCCTTCATGTAGTCGAGCGCTTCTTTCTCGACCTCCATGCGCTGCTCGGCTTCCTGCGCCGCGCGGAAACGACGTGCGCGCTGTTGGTTCATCTTCGCACGTGGAGCAACACCATCGATTGCGAGGTAGAGCACGCGGCGCGGACGCACAGCAGCGACGAGGCGGTCAACGTACTGCATGATGCGGCGGTACATCTCTTCCTCAGTCTTTGGCGCTTCGCCGTGCTCTGGATGTGCACACGGGTGGATGAGCCCGTTCATGTCGACAAAGAGGTTGTCGACCTCAAAGCCATTCGGGTTCGGCCCCGTGGTGTCCAGCAGCTCGTAGTGGTGCTCGCCTTCGAGCACGACTGCGCGTTCTTCCACGCAGTCCACGACGCATTTCGGGTACTTTTCCTGGATCCAGCGGTAGAACGCGGGGACGCCCATACTGCCGACGGTAGCACAAGCAGAGCTCTGTGTGTGGTGTAGACGGACACGGAGGACTGCTTGCCGATCTGGACAAGTGGAGCTCGTGGATGAAGAGATCTGGAGCTGCTTGTCCTGCCTTCGCTTGCGTTTGCCTTGCCGACTGATTGGGAGGGGGCAGCCAAAAGCCGAAAAGGCAAAAAGCGAGTGTTAAAAAGCGTTTCTAAGAGAGCTGTAGAAATAGAAATAGAAACGAACGCTACTGCAACATTGATTGGTGACAGGTGAGACAGAGAGACAAAGGTGGAGCCTCTGCTGGAAGATACGATACAGTTCTGTATCCTTCTATACTGCATAACATCCTCCTGTAGAGCATAAATGTGAGCTTGTGGAATTGACAAGCTTGGAAAACTCTTTCAATTACCTCTATAATTATTATTTTATATATTAAGCAAATATATCTGTTATCACAGTATTGGGACCCAAACATACTTTTATCCAATTAAACTCGACCAAGGCACTCTTGGGAATCTCTTATAAGAGGGAAAGCTGAGCTGCCTCAGATTTAGTGCAAAGGCGGCTGGGGACCGTTGGCACGGGCAATTGTGTCATCTCGAATTGGCTCCAAAGACGACCTTTGTGTAGACGCGTGTGTGTGTGTGTGTGTGTGCTCGTGCTTCTGCCTGCCTGTGGCATCTGAGCATCTGACAGCGAGACCCAAAGACGCAACGCCTTTGCTTGCGTACTTCATGCTTGTGGCCGAGCTCTACAGCAATTCCAGCGTGCGAGAGTGAGCCGTGACACCCACTTGATAGTGAGCTAGCTCTTCGATGGAAAACTCGGCGCCTTTTACAATGATGACAACGACGTCATTTACAGCACCACCACCTGTCCAGCCTACAGACGCTTCTGCTGCTTCATCTTCGAACCAGAGTCCAGCGCGGCAGGTGCGGCTCCGCATGGTCAAGCAACCGCGCGACCGCTCGTTTGGCATGACGCTCGAGCAGCGCTACGCAGTGTCTCCTCATGAATACGCGGCAGTCGTGTCGTACATTTTTCCCGACTCACCAGCAGATCGCGTTGGTATTAAGAAAGGTATGCTGTGCATTGACGATTAGTCGTTTCTAACTGTAAAGTTGTGGACTGTGGCTGATTTAGCATGTGGTGATGGTGATGCGATAACAGGCTGGATGTTGTTACGCATTAATGGTTTATCTGTGCGCGGCATGCCGGTGAAGGACGTCGCGCTGATGTTCCGTGACCACATGGAGGTAAATTGCATGTCGGTATACACGAGTGAAGAGAGAGATGTACGCTAATATTGACTGACGCTCCTCGATCGACTATTGTTGTTGACTACCGTTTGGCGTCAGGTCGACATCGATTTGGAGACGCGATTGACTACTCCGGTCGCTGCTGACCCGAACGCTCAAGCTGCTGCAATTGCGAGAATGAACAGCGCGGTTGTCAGTGGATTTAGCAGCGCGCTGGCATTCCAAACGTCGCTGGGTCATGCGATGCCCCCTCCTGGTGTTCAGCCTGCCCTGCAGATGGTGGCGTTTCCTTACGCGCCGACACAATTTCAGACATTCCAGTACCCAGCAACTCAGTTCCAGTCATTTGCTCCGATTCCTTTCGCGCCAGCAATGCCTAGTAATGCAGCGGTATCAGCAACAACACCAGGAAGAGTCATCTCGTCGCCAGGCAGTTCGTTGGGCGTGTCAGCACCGTCAACAGTCCAAGTACCTGACTCCGTTGTCCACGCTTCTCGAACAGTAGCTGCTCCAGCGATGCCAACTTTGAACGGATCAATGGCAGCACCACCAGCTCAAAGCAACGAGAAAGCGAGTGTCGTGGCCGGCACAGATACCAGTTCTAGCGCTGCGCTTCAACAGATTGGTGGTGCACAGGATACCCAGCAGGCTCCTTCTTTTGTCGCTCAAAATCCACCACCTGTCGTGTCTTCATCCAGTGCGATTGTCCCCAGCGCTACCACTACTGCTATTTCCGACCAAACAACTGTACAGACTGTTTTCCCTGGAACGGAAAGTGATGGCGTATTGAATGGCACCGTCAGTGCTCCAAGGCAAACGTCAGAACCAAAGTCGAGCTCTGCAGCCGTGACGGCACCAACAACGACGACCCAGAATTCTACAATTCCAGAAACTTTGACAGCTGCAGTGGTTCCTCCGACGATTAGTTCCACTACCGTACCAGCCCCAGTTCCATCCAAGAAAAAAGACACTGTCGTTGCTGCTGCTGCTATTACTCCCACACATGCCAAACAAAACGGATTCGTAGTCGATACCGAGACTCAAGAGGTTCAGCAAGCCACACTCACATCGCCAGCTCCCGCGCCTTCTTCGCATTCTAAAAACCGATCGAGCTCCGTCACAACACCGCCAGCATCAGGGAAGAAGAGAGCGCGGCAAAATGATTCGGCTTCTTCGTCGTCGTCTTCAGATGAAGACAGAGGCTCTGGGTTACAGCGCTCGCGAGTAAAGCCCCGGAATCGGAATGCGATCCCTAACGACTCGGACTCGGATACCAACACAGCTTCCTCACGCTCCGCACCTTCACATATTGGTACGGCAGCCTTCTTTTTGCTCGTCTCTGGATTAATCGTGACCTCATCTCTGATTGTTGCGTATGAACACCCTTGTAGATCCTGAACCGCGATCTTCTCCAGGACAATCAAATCGCCGGTATTCACGTCGACGAGGCGGCGGCGGCGAATCGACTGGACGCGCACGGACGAGCCTCACTGTCGACCGACTGGTTACGATGGGGTTCACAAGGGAAGACGCGAATGCGAGCGTGATGGCGTGTGGTCACAACCCGGACGCGTGCATGGTGTGGATCGTGTCCCACTTGGAGGAGAAGCAGTTCCTGAACGATCTGAACCAGGCATCAATCCAGTCGGAGCTGTCGAAGCGTGCGGAAGAGAAAGAGTTAAAGGAGCAGGAAAAAGAGACGCTGAAGAAGGCAAAAGAGTTCACTGCGCTTTTCACCACGGTACGTACCTAGCTCCAGCTGTCTTGGAGCTCTTCACATATTCTCATCATGGCCTGCCTGTTACTGATTCCTTGTGTGCACAAATGCAGTCCTTCATGTTAAGCAGCGAGTCAGACGCAACGCTGTTCAAGAAGATGCTCTCTGACGCTATCGGAGACGTGGACCCGGACAGCTTCCTGCGAGTGGTGCTCACGAAGCTCTTGAAGCTCGAAGCGCAGGCGATCAAGTGGTACAAGGACGCGTCCAAGTGCTACTTGCTGCAGCTCGCCGAGCGGCTCGAGTCGCGTTTCGGTGGCCACGACGTCGTGCACTGCTGCTCCAAGCTGCAGTCGAAAAACTTTTCACAAAACGGGAGAAGTGGCTGTGAGTTTGTACGATTGTTGCATGAAGAAGAGCAAAACTTGAGCAAAGCGCTGTTTGATATGCCCGAGAACCATGGCGGCGTGCCGCTGGCGTTCCTGAAAGCAGACAAAGACATGCAGTTCAGTCTCGATGACGACGGCTTTGAAGTTCTCGAAGTGGATGTCACGAGCGACTGAAAGCTAATGGGCAAATAGACAGTTGCTTTGGGGGATGGGAGACTTTGTGAGAAGCAAAGAGTAGCAAATAGTGCTTACTATTTAGCCGAATCTTTGACTTTTTTTCTTCACGCTCTTTTTCATGATGTTGACTTTGATCTTCTTTGTTCAGTTATGGCGATGCGTAGATACCTTCACCCGCAACCCAGAACGAGCTCTCTTTCTTTTCTGACGCAGCGCTCACTTCCTGCTGGCCGTTGATCGGGCATCGAGGGCAGTTCGAGTCGTCGAAGCGCGAGTTTGGACCCGTCACCAGATACTTGCCCGTGCCGGCGCTTTTCAAGCGCACAAGTTCGCCACGCTTCCACTGCCCATCGTCTTCGCACTGATCCGCCGCGCTGCACTGCTTGCTCTCTTCGCATTCCACAATCCAGGTGTCCAGCGAATCGCCTTCGCCTGCAACGCCGTAACCACTCACTTCTTGGTGGCCACCAGTCAAAGGCGCTGGGAAGTCGTGCGTGTGCAAATTGCGACGCGTCATGACGTGCTCCAAGCGGATCGTAGCTCCACATTGGATTTTTCCACCTGAATAATACATGGTTAAGAATAAGTGCTAGTCACTTTTCGAGAGTATTAGATAGTAGAAAATGACGAAGCAGCAGCTTACCGATGGAACATCCAGCTTCGCCGTCGCCTTCCTTCACGAGCCAGTAGCTGTTGCGGTCGTTGCGCGAGCCGTGCGCTGTGATCGACTGCTGGCCACTGCCTCCACCGTATGCGATCTCATGCGAGTGCAGTCGGAAGCGCGTCTGCTCGTGCACGAGCTTGATCGAGCTGCCGCACGTCACGTACTCAAAGCCAGTTGGGTCTGCATCAAGTATCACATGCGAAGAGCAAATCAATGTTAGTCATCAGCCACACATAAATGGTTAGTTCACAGTAAGTAAGCGGACGCACAGGTTAGGTCCGCGGACGAGTCTTCAGCGCAGGCATCTTCACATTTGAATTCGTGGTGGTCGCACGTAACTTCGCGCACGCGGCGGCGGTCTTCGCACTCGCAGTAGCCCGAGAGCCCGGACGCGATCGTCTTGTCACACGTGGCATCATTGTGGGGCTCACGGGTGCCATGTGGGTCGCATCGACCAGTGGCGCGCCACCTGACACAGTGGGTGCTGTGGGCGGCCACAGTTTCTGTGCTATCCAGCATTAGGAAGCACGTCACGGCCGCCGCCGCCGTCATCACCAGAGAGCTGACCCGCATCTTGGCTTGTTGTCCAGAATCCAAATGTTGCCGCGTGGGCTGAAGTCAGCTGTCGGCTGCCACAAGAGCAGGACTGTGGTATACCGATATTCTTGTTGATATACTGGTTTCCTATCAGGTAATACCGGTTTTGGATTTCATGGAAAACTGAGCGCGGCCAGCCACAGAAAGCCTTCATTTTTCGAGAAGCAAGCTGAAGCAGAAGACTAAGATGGCAACGAAGACCGTCCTGATCACTGGCGCCAACCGCGGCATCGGGCTCGCCTTCACGGAGCACTACGTCAGTAAAGGCTGGAAGGTGGTCGCGTCGGCGAGAAACGTCGAAAAGGCAGACGAGGTACGCTTGACTTGCTTGGGACCGCAAGCGAGGACGTAAGCTCATGTGAGATGGGACACTTGTGGGTACAAAGTTAGCTGATGATGGATCTGTCCTTACCTTTGCGCGTGCTGTGGTGATTTGCACGCACACGCCGTGTAGTTGAAGAAGCTCACGCCGTGGAAGCTGATCCCTCTTGATACTGGCGACGAGCAGTCGATCTTGAAGGCTGCCGAGACGCTGCAAGATGTGCCGATCGACCTGCTGATCAACAACGCCGGCATCTTGGAAGACAAGAATTTGATGACCACGACCAAGGAAGATCTGATGCGTCAATTTGAAGTAAACAGCGTCGGCCCGTTCCTGATGACGCGCGCGTTCCTGCCGAACTTGCGCCTCGCGGTGCAGGCGAACGGCACTGCGTTTGTCGTGCAGACTACGTCTCGCATGGGCACCATCTCGGACAACACTTCGGGCGGCTACTACGGTTACCGTGCGTCGAAAACCGCGCTCAACATGATTACGAAGAGCTTGACTGTGGACTTGAAGGACGAGAAGATCGGCTGCCTGCTGCTGCACCCCGGATACGTCGCGACGGCGATGGTTGGCTTCGGGGGCAACGTCACCCCAAAGGACAGTGTCGCCGGCTTGACTAAGATCATCGAGAACGCGACTCTGGAAGATTCTGCCAAGGTGTTCCACTTTGAGGGATACGAACTGTCATGGTAAACGATAACAGAAGAAAGGCAGCAATTCTTGCATGGCTCCAATCAGTCGAATTCCACCTGTCTCTAACTGTAATGAGTAAAAACGATCAACACCAGTTGCTGATCACATCACGTTATCTGTTTTGTTTTCCCATCGCACTTCGGTTGCGCTTGCTTTAGTTGTCGCATTCGCTCTTGGAACGCGGGATTCTGCAGTCGAAGCACTTCAAGCCGTAGACTCATCACCTCCGCTTCAGCCATTGCACCACAACACACGCACATCCACGTATAGATAGTGTTAAGCATCTCACACACAATGCCTCAACTTGAGAGAGAAGGCACTCATTGAATGAATATGTTCTCTCACCTTGAAAGTTTGTCATGTCAACACCAAGCTGCTCTACGTGCTCGCTCAGTTCTTGCACTTCCTGGTGCGCGGATGCTATCAAATGAAAGCACATTAGAGCCACAAGTGCACGCACCTGTTTAGAGCAAATGTGCATGCACACATACCCATTCCACGCGCCGATTCGTATACGCGCAGCAGCGATGCCGCACTCGTCGCACGTTCCCGCGTGCTCGTCGCCCGCATTTGAAGATCAGAAGCTGACCCGCGTCTTGGCTTGTTGTCCAAAATCCAAATGTTGCCGCGTGGGCTGAAGTCAGCTGTCGGCTGCCACAAGAGCAGGACTGTGGTATACCGATATTCTTGATATACCGGTTTTGGCTGCCTTTCTGCATTTACTTTCTTAAATCAATATATTTTTATTTTTATTTTTTAAATAAGTAAATTTGAAACGTTTCACAGTTCAATCTACTGATTTAAGAGGATAAAAGCAAACAATTCAAAATACCGGTAGTTTACCAGTTTTGAATTTTGAAAACTAGAAAAATGACCTTTATTTTTCTGCAATATCGCTCATTCTGACCCACCAGTGTCGCAATTTACGAGACAGCAAGGCAAAGCTTGCTTCAGTGGTGTTCAGAGTGTGGTGTCGCCATGTTTGGCGCATTCACAGTTGCGTGTGTGTGAAAGGAGGTGGCGTGAGTGACAGCTTCGTTGAGTCCGGTCTCTTGATCTCACGGCGTGCGCGCAAACGTGGTGGTGCGGCCACGATATGTTTTCTCCCATCCCGTCACGACCAACCATCCGGATCACTGAGAGGCGTGGCACGATAATAATTGACATAGAGGAAAACTGTGAATCACCAGGTTTCTCAAATGACCCTCGAGCGATTGGTCTGTTGTTGTCGGGTGTATTTTGGAGCCGGGGTTCTTATGAGCGCATGCTGCGAGCTGCTTTGGTTTGTGGCGAAGTCTTTGCCATTTAGATCCGTTCGGGTCGCAGGAGTGCCGCCGCAACCTCTCGTTTAAAAGTTAACGATTGAGGATCGCTGTCTCCTCGCTCGCATTTACAAGTGCGGCACCGTTGGTGACGGGGACCTCGGCTATTGATCTCCGCTCTCCTCTCCTCTCTTCCCTCCAATCCATATTCACTTCTGCACATTTGTTCGCATCGGCACACCCGTCGTCTTGGGGTTGCAACTCAAGCCAACGCGCTCGAACGGGGAACATGAAGGAGCCATCAGACCCGACCTACCGCTGCGTCAAGACGAGCCTCAAGAGCGTCGTCAAGGACGCTCTTGTCATCGTGAAGCTAACCGATGCCGCGTTACGAGCCAACAGCATCATGATCCACACACTCTAGCTGCTCAAGTTGTACCTGCTCCGCTGTTGCGAGAAGGGCGATGAACTGCCCAAGCTCAACACACAGTTGGTGACCTCAGTCATGAAGTTGCTGTGCAGGTCACCCACCCAGGGCAGGCCTCTAAGTGATGCCACGATGCACATCAAGCAGATGCTCTTGTCCTTCTACGAGCAGCACTACAAGGAGCATGTGCCGGAGGAGCTAAGCTACAAACACATGAACACCATGCTCGACTACCTCTCGACCGACGTCATCACCATGTACGAGAACAACATCAAGCAGAACTACGTCGAGTACGTCGAGCGGTACGTCAATGTGTCGTAGCGCAAGAAGGATCTGGTTGCCATCATCAAGGAGAGCGGGAGGGAGACAAGGAGCCGCCAGGACGAGCTGTGTGCTCACTTGCGCAGGATCAAGGACGACCTGTTCAGGCCACACCTGCTGAAGATGCCGCACCCCCTCTACCACGCATAAGTAAACGAGTAGCGCGACCTGATACACCCTGCGAGGGATCTGAAAAACGACAACGTCATCTACGACATTCAGTGCTCGCCGCGGGACTACCTCTCGTGCATGCTGCGCATGATGAAGGCGGTTGAGGCACACGGCACGAGCGTCGAGAATGCATGCCCACTGCGCAGCAACGCCATACCCAAACACGTCCGCATAGACACGGAGTCACTCGTCAACCTCTGCTTCACGAAGGAACAGGGTAAGCGGAGTGACTACACGACGAAGGGCAACCTCGTCACGTGCCGCGACAACACCTGGGGCTTCTTCTTCAAGACGAACATGAAGTACTTCCACGCGCATGGCTACATGTTCGACCACCAGATTGCGACGAACGGCGCTGGCTGCAGCATTCTCCTGAAGCGAGAGGATTGTCTCGGCAAGCGGGTGATCCAAGCGAAGGAAGGAAAGAGCGAGATGTACATCGACGAGGTCGTCGACTACGAACCCCTGAAGGACAAGACGCTCGTCGCGGTCGACCCCAACATGAGCGACCTGTTGTACTGCGTCGATGGCGACACCAAACAACAGACAAGGTTCCGATACACACAGGACACGCGCCGCAAAGAGACGAAGGCGAAGAAGTACCGGGACTACGTACAGGAAGGCAAACAGGAGGTGATCGACGGCAAGCGCGTCGCCAAATGGGAGACAGAGCTGAGCGCCTACAATAGGAAGACGACCGACTTCGAGCGCTTCAAAGCTTACGTGGAGAAAAAGAACGAGGTGAGCAGGCGTCTGAGCCCCGTGTACAACGAGTACATCTTCCGGAAGCTGAAGCTGGGCGGCTACATGCGTCATCAGATAACGGAAGCTCGGCTCCTGAAGCGGTTCGAGAAGCTGTTCGGAAGCGGAACAGAAACGATAGTCGCGATAGGGGATTGAGACCAGAGGCAGCACCGCAGGTTCACGAAGCCCGTCAAGGGCAAGGGCTTCAGGACGATGTTTTGGAAGGCGGGCTACGACGTGTACCTGGTCAATGAGTTCCGCACCAGCTGCAGGTGCAGTGTGTGGGAACAGGGCGAGTGTACGACGTTCCGGGTCTGCGAGAACTCTCGACCGTACAGGAGCGGCAGCATCTTGCGTCATGGGCTGGTCAGGTGTACGACTTGTTCCAGGCTGTGGAACCGAGATACGAACGCCGTCG
>JALBZB010001119.1:0-12982 GCA_038050625.1 Pythium sp. MPC-2022a
AGTTTCCCAATACCCATGCAATTTCTCTCAACGCCCTATACAAATTCACATATCTTTTTACAAAGTGCAAGTCAATAAACCTGCCGACGATGATCTGGAGTGCAGTATGAGAAGATAGGCGAATCTCTCTCGCCTGCGACAAGGGTTTTCATGGAGATTCAGCAAGGTGGCGTCCTTCAACTGAGGAACGAAGTACATGTGATTATTGCCCGTCCTACCGCGAAAGCCGGCAGGATGTTTAATTGTTTCATGCTATGACCTGCGAGGCGATAGAGACCCAAAAATACGGACTCCAAGGAATTTTAGTAATTATGACTGGAAGAGGGCGAAGTTGTCTGTATATCGTTCCTCTATATAAAGAATTCCCAAAAATCATTTCAACCAGAAAGCGTTCAGAGATTGAAACCTGTCTAACTGGGAGCTAAGGCGCGAGCACTCTCAGTCTCTCTCAACTCAGCTTGCAATGGAGCGCTCGCACTCGCGTTTGAGATCTTCTGAACTAACGATCGCCACTTCGCTTTCATCGCCACGATCCAATGGGAACGCGACTAACGTCATCCCACCACCAAGCCCAGGTCCAAGTTTGACAACTACACCTCAAGGCACTCCAACGATTCGGAGATCATGTTCCTCGCAGCGATGCGCTTTACCGATACCAAGTTCAGGATCAGTACCAGCACCATCACTTAGACCAGCATCTCCATGCACACCACCAGCAAACAGTGGAAACATAGCAAAGTCCCCTCGAAGCGCCTCGGATGTCTTTGTGGAAGCCTCGCCATCGTCACCTATGGTTTCTGGTTCAAAAACACCGGGCAAGCCCATGAGCATGGAGACGTACTTTCGCCTCCTCAAGAAATTCCAGGTGCTCGACCAGCTGCTTAGTATGAACTCGTATTTGCACTCGAGCGAAGAGCAGCTGCGCAAACTGCAGCACGAGAAAGCAAAGGCCGACTCGGTGCAGCAGCGGGTCTTCCAGGAACTCGAGAAGTTCCAGAAGCAGTACGTGGACGTGCAGCGGTTCTTTCTCGAGCTCGTCGAAGATATGACCGTGTTGTGTGTGAAAGAAGAGCAGCTGCAGCTCGGAAGTGGTATGGAGAGCGCCTTGAAGCACGCCAAGCAGGTCTCGGAGGAGCGGACGCTGCAGGATCTGCAGAATGCGACCCTTTTGATCGGAACCAAGCGCAGTAGTGCCTCAGGCTCGTCACCCATGTCACCAATATCATCGTCATCGTCATCATCAGCTTCTAGTTCAAGTTCCAGCTCAAGTCTCGAGTCCCAGGCGCTCGTGGCGGTCGGACGCGCTCGTATCAAGCAGATGACGCAAATATGCGCCACCTACGAGCAGCAGCTCGTGAGAAACGAAGAAGAGCTCACCCAAGCGATCCACTCCACGTAAGAACTTGGTTGTTGAATATCTTGATACCCTGTGGGCTGACTGGCTGAGTATGCGATATATTCCAGGTTCACAAAGGAATGCCTGGCGAAAATCGCCCAATTCGAGGTCCAAGAGCAAGAACACGCGGCAGAAAAGGTCGGATTTCGGATAGAAATCCAACTTCGATCGTCCGGAATCGCTCAAGTCTCTCACAAATTTGTGTGATTTGTACAGGCAGCGATGTTGGAGCGCATCGAGTTCCTTACGAGACAGAATGGCGACCTGAAGCTCCAGGTCTCAGACATTCAGGAAGCCCACGCAGAGCTGCAATCGGACACGAACCGTCTCGAGAAGCAGATCGCGAGCCAGGAGCTCACGATCCAGCAGGTCCGTATCGTACTGTACCCCCTTTGTCCTGTCTCAATCGAGAGAATGAGAGAAAATGACGACACGCTACTCGCGAATGACTCCGAACGCTCTCTCTCTGGCTCGCTGAATTGATGCGAATGTCTCAACCCCTTGTGATTGATTGTGTGCTGTTCACGTGTTTACAACCAACAACACCGACTTCTTGCTTCATGATGACGCGACGATTTCAAAAGTTCACGCTGGACCTCAAGAGCGAGCTTAAGAAGCGCTACGGGTGCGTCGTCGTGCGTTGCCTTCCAAGTCTTCCAGTGTTGTCAATCTGCTACTGTTAACCTCTCTAGCCCTCTGTGTCTGTCTGCCTGGTGTTGATGGTGACTCTAGCGTGGTGCCTTCGATGCTGGAGCTCCGGTGGCATCAGTATTTTCCCAGCATCGCCATGCCGACCTAAATTGGAATGTGGACTCGACAATTTCGTATCATCCCAAGACAGTGGAACAGAACAAGCTCCAATTTTCCTTCTTTTCGCATCAAATCTATCGTGTATTGAGCAGCTGTGTGTGGGAAGAAAGATGTGAGCTCATGGAAGCCAAACAAGAAAGGGATCGCTCGTTCATCCAGAGTAGGAAGCAGAACCACACCGCACACACGCAACATACTAATGAAATAGGAACAAAGTCTATAACAACATTCCAATCCAGACATCACTTACTCAAAGGAACCGCTAGTGGAGATCATCTTTCGCCGCAGTGGATCGTTCGTTTTCTTATGATTCGGTGGTGGCTGGGGCTCGCTGCTTTTTGCTTGGACGTCGTAGTGATCGTAGTTTCAACTGGATCCTTTTCGCTTTTTTGTGCGCTACTCTTGCTTTTTTATTTCTTCAGCCCCTTGAGCATCTTCTGACGGCGACCCGTAGACAATTTGTTCTGCACCAGAAACGGCGAGTGGATGTTGCTGAACTTCTCTTCGTTGCCCGCCGCCGTGTCCAACGCTCTCTCTGATCCGCCATTCGCCAAGAAACTTCTACTTAGACTACTGTTTGGGTTGACTGCCGAAGCTGCCAAGCGTTCATGCTGTGCTGGCAACGCCTGCGTTGAAGCGCTACTGTACGACTGTGAGAATTGCGGAGGTGGAGGGCCGCCTGCAGCAGGACGGGGCGGGTTCTGACGCCATGTGTGAGAGTCTTGCTTTGGTGGGGCGGCGCGGGGGTCGTATCCACCACCACCGTAGTGCTGCTGTTGTTGCTGCATAGAGGATTGGAGATTGGACGACGAGCTAGGTCGTTGCAGCTGCGCTGAGCCGCCTCGCGACTGGAACTTTAACGTGAGTGGCTTCTGCATCGCCTTGAGCATGCCCATCACTTCGTCAAAAGTCTTGTCGCGCATATGGACACTTCGTCCATCAACTGAGATCAGGCAGTCATTGATGACCGAGTCGGGCAGGTGGGCCGAGCTACCGGATCCGGTCACGCGAGTAATGTACGGATATTCACAACCGCCGTCGGCACCACGAAGCGACAGTCCCAGAGGCGTGCCTTCTTGCCAGACAACGTTGTAATAGTGGATACCGCCACGGTCATCATGAGCCGACGGTTTTCGCCCTGGTGCTGGAGAATCCGAGAGGCGAGCTTGCGCTTGGGCTTGCGCGCGAGACTTGTCCGCGCCAGTTCCACGTCGGCGGAAGAAAAGCGTCACCGGTCGAGGCACATTCTTCAGATGAGCTACGATATCCTGGAAAACGATACGACTTACGTCCATGTCGTTGATATGTGTCAGTTCGTCACCGGTGCAGTCTTGAGACAGCTGTGCAGCCGCACCCTGCGACGAAATGCGCTTGATGTACGCGCCAGACGAGTTCGGGATCGCGTCGATTGTCAATCCGAGCGGACCAGCACCCCAGATAATCTTGTAGTTGTCCCGCTGAACTGGTGGTACAGTGGACGGCAAAGGCATCGTTCGAGACAATTCATTCGAGCTTCCACGCGACATGGAGCTCATGGTGACGCTGTCCAGACTCGAACGACTGATCAACGGCTGGCTAGGAGCGCGCGAAACATGCACAGCAGCCGCCGCACTGGTTGCCTCGTCTCCGCCCATCGCAGAGCGGAAGCGAAGGTGCACAGGCTTTGGAGCCGACTTCAGGTACGACACTACCTTCTCAAAGTGCATCCCAATAGTCGAGATACCGTTCATGTTCTCCAAGAAATCGCCCACTTGAGCCTTCTCAATACCTTCCGATGTGCCCGTACCAGTGACCTTCTTGATCACCGGCAAATCGTTCTCGTTGAGACCTGGGATGATCGTCAAGCCGAGCGGACCTTCACCCCAGTTGATCATGTACGTGGCAGGACGAGACATGCTCAAGCTCGCTCCGCTCGAATCTTCCTTCTCCACCTTGGCAAGATCGCTATTCGCTTCATTCTCTTCAGCGGCTTCAGCCTCTTCCGAGCCAGGTGGCGGACCGCCGACACCGCGGAAGCGGAGCTTCGCTGGCAATTGCACCTTCTTCAAGATCGACATCGAAAGCGAGCAGCCGAGCTGGATCGTGTCAATGTTGTTGATCGCGACCAGGACGTCACCAATGATGATGTTCTGCTTCACAGCCACCGAGCCTGCTTTCTTGGTCAGGCGGTTCACGATCGGCACTTTCTGGTTCACGCAGTCATCCTTGAGCGTCACGCCCAATGGGCCGTTCGACCACGTGACCGTGTAGTCGTGCACCTTGTCGTTATCTGGGTGGAGCGCAATAAACTTGAGCACCAGTGGCGACGCAAATGCAGCAAAGATGTCGTCGAGGTCTTCTTCCGCTTGCACAGACTCATCAATCGCACGCCCGTTCACCGACTCCAACCGATCGCCGACTTCAATATGGCGGAAACTGTCATCCGGGTCCACCTGCGAGATCGTGTTCCAGATGCCAGCGCTGCTCTTCTCGAATTTGATGCGCGGGAGAAAACTGTGCTTCCAGACAACCACGCGGAGCGCTTCAAACGCCATGCACGCATTGTTCCATGACGACTCCTTTGACGCGCTGCGGTTGCGAGCGGCAGCAGCGTCGTATGCTTCCTTCGACATCTCGGCGCCGTCTGCACCAACCGCAGGCATCTTCTCCTCTGACTGCGGGTTCGCTCCTCCAGCAGCGATAGCAGCAAACATGCCTTCCTGTTCCGCTGAAAGCCCATTCTTCTTCGAGAGCTGCGCAATGAACGAAGCGTTCGACATCTCGTTCTGGAACCGCTCGCGCATCTCCATGATGATGCGGTTCATCTCGTCGTCGCGCCAGTTCGCCTTCTCCTCGCGCATGCGCTGCTCGATCGCAGTCGCGATGCGGGACTCCTCCTGCTTCTTGAGGCGGCGCAGGATCTTCTCTTCAATGCGCTTCTCGACATCCGAGTCGACGCTGATTTTGCGTCTCGAGCCGCCTTCTTCGTCGTCGCGACTGCTGTTCGTGCGCTTCATTTTGCCTTTGCCCTTGCCCTTGCCACCTTTTTTCTTGCCCGCAGCGCCTTTCTTCGGTTTCACCTCTTCTTCCTCCTCTTCGTCATCGTCTTCATCGTCGTCAGTCTCGTACTCGGCGTCCGAGTCGTCCGTGAACTCTTCGTAATCGTCCGATCCCGATTCAGCTGCTCACAACAAGACAAGCAAGCACACATGTGAGTCAAGCCGAAATGCGAGAGCGACAACAGAACTGCACACTCGCTCATTCGTTTGGCTTCCTTCTTACATTCCGAGTCGTTAAACTTGGAGCAGCGCAGGTTGCGACACCGCAGGCGATGCGCGGACGCGTGGTGCATGTTACATTCCTGTCATCACCGATAGCAAATCACATCGTTTTCATAATCAAATCCGTCGACATTAGTCCTCATCTCCTGTAGGAATTTAACAGGTCCACCCTTGGCTGCCACATTTTTGGGCGACTGGAGATATACATATACCCAGAGGAGCCACTATTACGTACCCGCGAGCAGTAGAACACTTCGCCGCAGCCGCTCATGCATGGGATCTTGGCGCCGTCCGCCCCGCAGTTGCCGCAGGGCTCCATGCTCTGCAGCGCCATGAGCAAATCGTCGTCGTCGTCATCGTAGTTGTTATTCTTCGTCATCCTGTCACTTGCTTGGTGCGGGTGTTGATCTCTCTTTGCGGTTGTTTAACAGAGAGAGAGAGAAAGAGAGAGGCTGGAGATAAAGGGTGTCACTGATGTATAGCAGACAGGTGGTAGTGGTGGTGGTGGTGGCTGCTATCACTCGCTCGTGTGTGTGTGTCCGCTTAGTCGCTCGCTCGCTCGCGTGCGTCCAGGCGTTCAAGCTTCTTCCTGCTTCTTTCCCCCCGCGCTTTGCCGAGTGTCTGTCTATCTGTTTGCTGTGTGTTGGACTCGCTTGTTTGCTTTTGCCCTTGTTTGTTCTGCTTGTGTGTGCGGTGTGGGGGGTGAGGCCTTCACTTGCTTTCAGTATGAATGTTCCACGCGAGTTCGACGCACAAAAAAGGGGATCAGACATGTAAACTACGGTTCAGTTGACATGAAACGAGGGACACGAGGTACGGTTTCTCGTAAAATACAGACCAGTTGGGAAGTTATGTGCTGAAACACGGAACATACGGGTCGGATGTACCAATATTTGGGTACATTTGTCCCGTACGTTCCGCGTTTCAGCGAATAGATTCTCCTCGAATTCATCCCACACTGATCACGGGCCCAAAGAGCTTGCTTGCTCTTCATGACACGAATGGACCTTTGTCATTACGGGATTGGATCGGAAGGCGGTCTTCTTTGCTGTTGAGTGTGATGGGATGGGGAAAACTGGAGAGGGAAAATCCCACGAAATATATGAGCGCCTGCGCTTTTCATGAGAGCATCAGAAGTTCAGTGGGCTGGGCACGTTATCAGCCATTTTAATCACTGCTTTCGAATCGAAACTTCAGTCTTCTCAATTACATTCTATTACAAGTCAAATCCGGTATCAAAATACAGGATTTCATGCGCTACAAGAGGTTTTTGGAACTCCGTCATAATCAATACTACGCTGTCGTGGCGTCGTCATCACACTCAAGAGAGCTTTGGAGAATGGGAGGACTGGATATTTGTTGGTGCTGCTGATTCGCTCGTTTCGATTGCTCTCTTCTCTCTCTCTCGGTTCTGAACTTCGTGTGTGTGACCTGCAAGTTCGAGATTTTGTGTGGCGAGCAATCAGTGGGCTCTTCTGCTCGAAAAGCGTCTCTGCATGGCCAGTGGTTGTTGCGAATTGTCGGCAAATGGCTCAAGCGAAAAGCGTCGCAGATCTAACAGTTCGCCTGACAGCCAACGACGCCACTACGAGAGCGCGCCAGCCCAAATGAGTCCAGCGCATACACTTCAGAATCGAGTGAGCGACTGGCACTTGCTTGATGAAAGAGATTTTCGAGCTTCTTCTCTTTCTATCGAAGTTTCCGCTTCTTGCATTGGAAAATGCACGGTTCTCGCCTTCCATGCTCAAGATACACACGATGAACGAGTGAGTCACTGCAGATAATGACTTGCTGTTTGTATGCAGTGAGTTCAGTTCAAACGTCTCGCTTGCTAGTATTGCTTGCATATGCGGAGCGTCCGAGTCGCTTGAGCGCATACAAAAAACCCACTCATTGCGTGTGCTTGGAATGGAAATGAGTGACAAGCGATTATGCTTCCGATAAGACGACGGGGCAACGGCTCTCCAAGATCCTTTCGCCGCGCCATTACTCACAGCCCAACTCAGTAGAGGACGCGCTGGACGTGCGTCATTCACAACCAACAGAAGAACTTTGGCTCGAAAACTCACAGCGAAACCTGTCACGCCTTTGAGAAGGCTCTGAAAGCCTTTTGGCGCTCGGACCCACCCACTCCACAAAAAAAGAGATCGGCGTGAAGTGCAATGGCCCGACACCTTCCAGCTCTTCTTGCTTCTAACTAACGCCCGATGACTGTCCTCTCCGCACTGCCACTGTGTCCTGCACACCCACACACTCGTCATCTGGTTTTCCCGGTGCTTCTTTTCGTATTTACAGTTTACGCACGTGTGCAAAAAGATACTTTACAGTGCAACCACCAGCGGCGTCGGAGAACCCACCAGCGTGATCAAAATGAACGCGTCTGGACTGGATGAGACGAGCATGGAGAATCAGGCTCGCGGGCTGTTGAGCTCCATTCTGATGGACTTGGGTCTTGATGGAATGATGAATGGATGGTTGACGAGACCAAAGCTTAAAGCTTTTGGCTGTGACTTTGGTGGACAAGTTCAAGTACACAGCAGCAGCGAAAAAAGTGAAACTAAAAACCAGATGTAGAGCTCGTCCGTGATCAGCAAATGCGTCCATTCAATTGGCTCGCATTTCGCCCGTCTTCGTGAGTTCAGAGCCACGCTTGCCTTGTCAGAGCTGGCGTCAGCGTTCCACACAAACAGGACACAAAGCCAAGCCTCGGCTGTGACTTGTTTTAGCTTGGTGTTTGTATGACTTGGTCAACAACCCACCAAAAACCCAGTCAAAAAACCAAACCAAACATAGAAAGAAAAAGGGCGGGTGGGTGGAGGGTTGTGGCGAGCGAGCGAGCGAGCGAGCCGACCCGAGCCGTTCGCAACGAGCCACCCAGCTGCTTTTGGGATCAGCTGTTTTCTGAGCCACGTCCCGCCAGCAACTACAAACAAATCAAGCAAGCAACAAGCAAAGCAAGCAAACAAGCCAGCAAGCAAGCAAACGACAAGCAAGACAAACCACACAAGTTGAGAAATCAACAACTGGCGCGCACAAGACACACACACCCGATCTTTTGCCATTTCCGCATTCGCTCCGCAGCCATCACATCACATCCGCCACCGCAATGACCGCCAAGCAAGTCAAGTCCCCCGCACCGACGCCGGCCGGCTCGCCGCCGCACAGCAGCAGCAAGAAGCACAACAAGTCGCCGGCGCCAGGCGCGTCGCCGTCGCGCGAGGAAGACCTCATCCCCGGCGACGAGCTCACGCGCCTGCTGATTGAGATCAAGACTGCGCACCCCGAATACGGCTTCAAACGCGTGCACGACGTGGTGCACGAGCGCGGCGGCAACTACGCGCGCGTCAACATCAAACGCGTGCAGCGCTACCTGCATAAGCTTGGATTGGGCACGGCCACGTCGCACCCGGGCCACGAGTCGCCGGACCACGACAGCCGCCACAACGACGATGAGGTCGACTCGGAAGAGCTCATCGCGCTGATCAAGGCGATCAAGTTTGCGCACCAGGATTTCGGTGTCAAGCGCGTGCACGCGCAGATCCTCACGCACGGCGGCAAGTTTGCGCATGTGTCTGTGAAGCGCGTGAAGAAGTTTATGCAGAAGCTCGGCTTCGTAACGATCTCGTCCTCCCCACGCCACGGTGACGACGATGACTCGGACAGTGACGAAGTGCACAAGACTGAGCTCAAGAAGACCACGATCAAGCTCATGACGATCGGCGGTGAGTCCAAGTCCGAGCGCGTCACAGATAGTAGTAACCAGGACGACGACAAGGCAAGCCAGTCGTGGCTGCCAGTCAAGCTCGACGAACCTGCGTCCAAGATGCAGCAGTTCCCATACCAGGCGGTGATCCGCATGACGACTTCCGAGGAAGGCGATGCGCAGGGCTCGATGGGCGAGATCTACAAGATCCAAGTGGCGGTCGAGGCCGACGGCTCGCTGAGCACGATCCACCCGATGCTCGTGTACAACAAGCCGCGCAACCGCAAGACGTTCTTGCACCCAGACTCACCAGCGTACTTGCCTGTGCAGCGATTGATCTCGAACCAGGGTCTGCAGGGCACGGTGGGCGGCTCGAAGGCGTACTTCTGGGGCCGTTACTTCCAGGTCGAGGACATGCTCTACATCAACACAGACAAGCTTGCACCTTTCCAACAGTGGTAAGAAGCGCGCAGGTGTCTTGTGCGTAAGAGTTAGTACCCGATTGAAAGTCGATTGAGAGTGCGCGTGCAAACGAGCGAACAAAGGCGAATTGCAAGGTGTGGAAGATCCCGAATGAATGGATGAAACACACACTCACAAGATGCGGTTCGTAATGCTCAAGACGCACGCTTGAGCGCACACTGTCAGTCAGGCAAGCAGGTTCATCATCATAGTTTTATAGTGACAACATCTCATGTTTTTTGTGATTCCAGCATTTTTTCTTCCAACGATAACAGCAGAAAAAAGAAACAAACTGAGCAAAACAAAAAGCATTCATCCATTCATTCATTCATTCGGATGCATTTGGATGCCCATGGATTGTGTGGATAACGCGGTGCGCGCTGATTCAAATCACGGCACGGAGCTGGTGGAGCAAGAGCTACAGTGGATCTTTTGCAGACTTGATACGGATCCAATAGCTCTGCGATTGCTTCAATCCTTTACCGCGTTGGCAGCCCCGTGCCGAAGAGACCGCCCTCGTCGTCGCTGTCGTCGTCGCTGCTGCTGCTGCTGTCGTCACCGCCAAAGAGCGAGGAGTACGGCTGCGCACGCGGTGGCGGCACCGCCACTGCTGGGGTCGACACTGCCACAGTAGGCGCTGGAGCAACGAGCGCTGGGGTTGGCGCCGGCGTTGGCTGCGATGTCGTTGGCGGAGAGCCAAAGAGACTACTCGACGGTGCGCTATAGGAAGGAGCAGCCGGAGCTGGAGCTGGAGCTGGTGTCGGAGCTGAAGCACTGACTACAACTGGCTCAGGAGCAGCAGCAAACAATGATGAAGCGGATCCGGAGTCGCTGAAGCTTGTGCTTGCACCGGACTGGGGCACTGGCGTGCCAAAGAGGCTTGGAGCCTGTTTCGGCTTGCTGTCTTCGTCGTCGCTCCAGTCGCTATCGCTGGAGTCATCGTCAGTGGCAGGCACGCCGCCAAAGAGTGTTGAGGGTGCTTTCGCAGGCGCAGGCGTGAAGAGTGTTGGCGCGGGCGATGGTGTGACGAGCGTTGGAGCAGCAGGTGCGAAAAGCGATGCAGCTGGAGCTGAAACTGGAGTCTCCACTGGTGCTGGAGGAGCCGAGAAGAGCACCGGGGCCGGAGGAGGAGTGACCAGAGCTGGGGTCGGCTCCACCACTGCAGGTGCTGCCGCAGGAGGACCGCCGAACAACGAACCAGCTTCCTCGTCGCTATCAGAATCTCCGTCTTCATTCTGTTTGTCTTCAACGCTCAGCTTAGCAAATGAAGACGATCCAAACGAAGAAGACGAAGATGCTGAGAAACCAGCACTCTCGGCCGTTCCGAACAGAGAAACAGGTTCGGAGAGCTTTGGTGGCTGAACGGCTTGCTGTGGCTCTGGGAATGATGGCGAGCTTGAAGTCACGTACGTAGGTTCAGTCACAGGTACTGGTGCAACCACTGGCGCTGAAGTGGTTGAAACACTTCCGAAGAGAGAGACGGAAGATGGCGATGACGACGCTTCTGTGGTCGCGTAGCTTGGCGCTGGAGCAGAAACTGGCAATGGCGATGGTGATGGAGGACCAAACAACGAAGACGACGACGAAGAAGAAGGCTCTTCAGCAGCAGTAGCAGTAACACCAGCAGAGACACTAGGCTCTTCTTCCGCAGCATCATTCGCAGTGTAAATCGGTCCGCCCATCATCGGCATGCGAACGGCTCCTGGTGGCGCTCGGGTCGGTCCACGACGCTTTGGTCCAGCAGCTCGAGTCATTGTCGCCTACAAATTGTTTAAACAGAATACAACACCAGCAACAAACACATATGGTCAGCGCTACCGCACCGTGCAGACGAGCCGAGATGGATCGAGTAGATCAGCCAGCCGTACATGAGAAACGTCCGGCTGCGCAGCTGCGTCGCTTTCCTGCGCGGCTTCGGATGGATCCGGCGCCATTCCAGGAATGCGCGTGCCGGCCTTTGCGAGACCGGGCATTGGGATCGCAGCACCCATGCCGGGCATTGCGATCCCCATCGAGTGCGTGTGCGCGTACTGGTCACCCGTGGACATGATGGAGCTGCCGCCCGAGCTTGGCTTTCGGTATCCGCCGCCACTAAATGCAACGACAACATACACGATAGGTTAGTAATCTGTCAAGCTCCTGGATAAGCTGAACAAGTTATATGAGCACGTACGGTGCGCCGCCTCCCTGGAATGGGTTCACGTTGATGCCGCCAAGGCTCATCCCCTGCAACGCCTTGATTCTCTCGGACGTCGTGCGGTGAAGTGCCGAATCTTCACTCGCTGCTTCACTCGTCGCTTGAGAGCTGGTAGTTGAACTAAAAGACGATGCGAGTGATGCTGATGACGTCGCAGTGGCATCCGCGTCTTCACTCGTAGCAGATGGTCGCGGGGGTGGCATGAAGATCGGCACCGCGCGGGGCATCGGCGCGCCAGGATTGAACCCACCGGCACTCCCATTCCCGTTCCCATTCCCAGCAGCAGCGGCAGAAGCGTTCGCTCCTTGGGCTTTAAGTCTCGCGATGCGCTCCGCGATCGAGCTGCGCGGTTGCGCGGGGGCGACACCTTGTTCCGTTGTCGTTGTTGTCGTAGTTGAAGAAGAAGAAGATGATGACGAAGCGCTGCTCTTCTCGATCGCAGGGGCTGGTGGGTCCTCGCTGTCGCCTCCAGCCTTCGCTCGGCGCCGCGCAAGGATCGCGGCCAGCTCATTCGACGCCATCTACTTGCTCTGCCGTGCCACGTACACGCGCGCTCTCACTCTCTCTCTTGATTGCTCTTTCTTGCTTCTTGGAGCTCTTGTGCTAGTGAGCAGCTCACAATCCAGGTCGCTTGTTCGACACACGTGAGAAAAAATCACAAGTGTACCGGTCGTGTACCGAGCTGTACCAGTTCGGCTGGATCTCTTCGAGGAGAAAACGACAGTCACAGAAGTGACACTATAACGAGGATGAAGGCGTAATGTCACAATCTGCCGCGTGGCATCATCAAATCAAAGCAAATGCGATCAGATCGGTGGAAAATGGGCAAAATCTACAAGCTCGATCTGCTCTCCGCTATCGTACATCTACACTGGGGGTCAAGGACTGTACAGTTAGTATGCAAAGCAAACAAGGAAGCTGAACAGCAGCAAACGTATGCCCATGTAGTGCATATGATTCATATACTAGCTGATCGTAATGCTCTTTCAAAACAAAATCGCATTTACAAATGGGAATTAAACATGCAAGCGAAAATGAGGGAAAGCGGGAGGGGGGGGGGGGGGGGGGGAAATAATTTTGGAGTCTGGGAGGCGGGCCCCCACGGGAGGAAACGGGGGGAGGATATAGTCAGTGGCAAGGGCGTGCCGGAGGCA
>JALBZB010001120.1:0-12980 GCA_038050625.1 Pythium sp. MPC-2022a
TGGTGATAATACCGTTCTCCCCCAAATGGGGGCCCCCCGTGCCCCTTTCCCCTCCCCCCCCCAAAAAACAAATTTTCGGGCTTTTGCCCCCCCCCCCCCCCCCCCCCATCTGCTAGTAGTCGATTTGTTAATTTGTGGTTGATCCTTCCGATCAACCACAGATCAGCACATCTGTCGAAGTGACTCCAATCAGGTGTTTCCAAGTCTAGGTAGTGCGAAGTACTGTACTTACAAGTGTACACAGGTTTACACGCTCATGCTCGTTTTCATTCGTTTGTTTCGATACCGAAATACAAGGATATCGAGTTGTGAGTCAATCAAGCTTTGCTCAAACGACAACTGGTTATTGTCAAGCCAAAACGGTGCACGTACCTGATACGCACCAAAACCGGTTTGCAAAAGATTTGCGGTCAGATTCTTTGCGTAAACGGTTTCAAATAACCAGTAAAATAAATAAATAAACATTTTATATAACCGGTTTGGACAAGATATTTGAAACCGCCGGAAGTCAATAGCAACAGGTTAGCTGTATAATACCCTGTTCAAGTGTTTGCAATACTTCGTGTTTCAATAAGTGTGCATGCGATGCAGGGCGAACCTTGAATTGCGATGCAGGGCGAACCTTGAATTGCGTCTTGGGTAAATAATAGGACTGCTCAGCTCGTTGATCCTCTCTATTGAACACGCAACGACGCAGGTCCAGCATTGTTGCGATAATGGCTAGTGCTGAAAAAAACGAAAGCACTTCCATTGTTAGAGATAGTATAGTATACACGCATTCATCCTGAAGACAGAGAAAAAGAGATATTGAGAGGAGAAAAGAGGGTCCATGAATAGATCGCCTTGCTCACGCACTATCCTTTGTTGAAGATGCCCCTCCAAGAAAACAATGTTAAAAACAACGTGGTGGTGGGTTGTCTCGACGTGAGACAGATTCAACATCGATTAGTACCCGATGCCAATGCTCACAATATGTGAATACTCTATAGCTTTACCGGTGGCTTTCTTTTGAGAGATACGTAAGTTGCCTTGCATGTGTGCATGTGTGCGTGATCAAGCAATATTGGTCCAATCAGCGGCACATCCAATATCTTCTGGAGGCGTCAACATCATCCTGCACATTACAAACTGTCACGCACCGCGCAGGGATATCCCCATTGTTTGGCTCCACAGTCATCAGCAGCATCAACACACTGGAAGATTACACGTTCTCTGTGTGTCAGCCAGCTTGCTGTGTTTTCCAAATCCTAACTTATCAATTTGATGCGGATGGTGAGCACCGCAAAGCTCAATTGTGGAGCACTCCGTAGCCACAAATGATCAGAGCTGACTGCAATCTATATTTGCAATGCCGAGCATTTGTCACGGGTGTCATGAGGGTTTTACTGTCGTTTTGAGCTTCTTGGTAGACACGAGAAGCATCGCATCTCATGTAGCAGTGAACTTTGTACGGCGAAGTTGAAGAGAATATGAACAGCATATTGAAGGTAGGACTGCGTCTCCGCACAGTAGGCGCTGGCTGGTGACTGGAGGCGCTCAGAGAAAGAGCTCGGGGTCATTGAATATCACAAGAGTTGAGTCACGTGAGCTCGATTGGCAAAATGCACTCATTCTATAGAGATACTGTGTACTGATCTATCGTCGTCATTGAGTGTTTCCACTTTTCTCCTCAGTCTATTTCTCTTGTTGCTCCTTTGATCGGACTTTACGATTTGAAAAGTAATCATTGTGGATTTGGAAAAAGATTCCAAGCCAACGCTCGTGGTTGATCTCGGGTCAATGCTCCTTCTGTATCAATCAGAAGACGCTCGCTTTACTAGGTGAGTCTACAGGAAGTCTATGTGCTCGCACTGGTTGTGCTGTGGGTCTCGACGCGATTCCACCTATACTGAGAGATCTACTCTGGGACTACGGGGTCTTCTTAAGTACACTACACCAAGGCTAAGTGGAGAAACGCAACACTCAAATCTAGTCGCGAGGGCACACAAAGTTTTGTGTTCTCGCTTCGGAGATGGCACAAAATCTCAGCTGGTGGTTGCGACCAATACAAACGCAGATGATTGGTCGGTGAACGATCTCGCATGCCCAGATAGACTACTAAAGCCTACACACAGACCAAACTTCGGGAGATATTTCAGCTAAAATCATGGTTGTCCGAACTTTAGGCTGTGTAGGTATTATGGGAAACCAAGCCAGGTAACCATACTGTACTGTACTTAGCATACTTGTAGTTGGTTGGGTTTTCTTATTATAGTTTACGGTAGAAATGCTCCAAATCTCCCTGAAACGAGGTGCTTCATAGATGTTTACCAGCAGTCTATGGGGCTGTGCGTGGATGCTTTGTGTAACTTCTATTAACTTGTAGTTTCAGTGTTTTGACCACTCAGATTTCGTTTACCACAGTTTTATACCAACAAATTCGGTGGGGAGAGGATCCTCTCATCCTCATTGCTATCTAACCTTTACTTTTTATCAGTGGCAATAATGTAGGAGTTGTGGGGCGTAAATGGTCTTTCTACTGTATAACATGTCGAGCACAAAGAAATTGATTCAGGATTTCCAAACTGCAACAACAAAACTCCTCACATTTGCTCTACGCACAGCTTGCCCGCCAGGCGTCCTGTAATGTTATCTTTGGTTGTTGATGTTATTTACTGTTCACGCTACCACTTTGTTGCCATCCTAGGCACGCGCGACGATAGCTGCCTCTACTATTTTGCAATTAAAAGGATAGCAAAATTTGAGCCATCGAAAGTCGATTTGAACTCATTTTCCTAAAATCGAATTGATCGTATTGAGGGTATAACTTTACAAAACCAAGAAATTGAAGGGCTAATATACCGATATGTAGATGCCAACGGTGGTCTTAAGGCTGTACTACCCGCGAAACATGACGCCTAATAAAGAACGCTCGCTTTGCGCCTTGGTGAATGCATAACTAGGAGGGCATCTGCTTCGAGTCGATAAGGTACCGAGAGTTCCAAGACTATCCAAATGATGTATCGATGCAAATTGTATTGCACAATGATGCAAGAGTTTTTTTCTCTATGAACATGGCTATGTTTTTTTATATTCTGACTCACCTTTACCGACCACGATGGACAAAAAAGACGATCGAAAGCTTATCTTACAGTTTAAAGAGCAGTCATCGTGGAAGGCTATCCACAGAGAACATGAGAGTGCAGCATGAGAGGTTGCATAGGAGCGTCCAACAACCTTGATTATCCTCACTTGAAGTATTATAATAAGTCTACATCTACACTATCCTCCATTGAACAAGCCCAATCCGGTGGTTTTGAGCATCGTAGTTACTCGATGCTTCTACACGCTGGAGACTCCAAAATGTCAATAAACTTCATGCTTATATGAAGAGTTCTCTGTATATTTTCGTATTCCGCTTGGTAGATAACGTCGGTTTGTTATCTCAATTGATGATAACCGTTTTGTTACTACCTTGGTGAGAAAATCTTCGTGTCCTCTCGTTAGGTTGGTTGATTTGATTTTTGGATCTGAAATCTTTGCGAGACACGCAATTTTTGCCAAATGGGCGTGATCAAGGCCGTGGGGTCCAAATGGTGACATATTCGGTATCTTCTAGAGGCGTCAACACTGTTCCGCACATTATACAAACCACAGCGCACGAGGATGTTGAGGAGACATGGTGGGTTGATTGCCTTGCTCCGCAGTAATCAGTGGCATCAACTCGCTACGTATGGTACACGTTAGGACGTCACAGAGACTTTGGTGTCCCAGTCATAGTCACCTCGCAGATTCTCCGAATTCTAGCTTATCAATTTCGATGCGATGGTGAGCACCGCAAAGCTCAGATGTGGAGCACACCGCAGTCACAAAATGATCAAAGCTGACTAGTTTTTGTTTACAAATGTCGTGGATTCGCCATGTGTGTCAGGGTTTCAACTTGAGCTTGATGACGATGACAGGTTGGCTGACAGACACGTGAATTGAGACCTCGCATCTCCAACAGTGTACTGTACGGCGATGTTGAAGAGAACATGAGCCGCTTTTGCTCGCTTGCTTGCGCAAATGGTTGTAGGTCGGACTGCGTCTACGTGCAGGACAGTGTAATAGTACAGTATTATAAATACAACTGTTCACTGCAGGAGCTCCGAGAAAGATTTGCAGCAGCCTGTATTTGTGAAAAACACAACACTGAGCTGCCTCTCCTACAGCTCGATTGGCAAAATGCGCTCCGATTTGATCCAGCGAGCGCCTGGACAGCTTGTATCGTCATCCGATTTTCTCCAGTTTTAGAATCTTCAGCTCTTTCTTTGGATCGATTTTGCGATTTGAACAGTAGGCGATCCTTGTGGATTTGGAAAACCAAAAGATTGCAAGGTGCCGCTTGCAGCTCATAGGTGAGCAAATGTGTATCTGTGACTCAGATTTGTTTTGTTTTGCTAGGCGAATCAGCTTTCTTTAAGGTTGCGCTGTGGGTCTCTGCCACCTGTTCTATGCAAGCGTATTTGGGGATTCTCTTGTGAGAGCATTGTAGGTGAAGATCAGAGCTGTCCTTAGACAAAGACCACTCTCTGCTTCAAAGCGAAGGCAGGCAGACAGACTGGAGAAACGCAACATTTCAGATCTGGTCCGCGATGGCAAACAAAATGCTGTGTCTCTCACTCACGCTCGGAGGAAGCGGCTAAAAGTCCCAACTGGTGGCTGCAAATGCAGACGATGCTGCACGACAGTGGTCACGAACGCAGATGACTGGGTAGAGGGCGATCGCCCGGCGCAAGAGGAGGAAGATCCAGACCAACTATCAAAAGATATTTTGGCTGGCTAGAATCTCATCAGAATATACCGCGACATAAGCGCTCCAAATTTTCATCAAAGTAATGTAAGAACTACCATATACAAAAAAAATTGTGTGTAAAGTGAGCGTATGGGCTATAGCCCTGTGGTGCAAAAAGATGTGTTTACCAGGAGTCGTATAATACATGACTCTTTATCATGGAGTATGTTTTGTTGTGGTCTGTGCCTCTTGTAAAGTTGCTATTAACTGGAACTACCGTGAATTTCCAGTGCAATTTTTGCTCACTCACATTCCATATTCCAACGACTTCTACAGTGGCCGCTCTGCTCTGTCCTCATCTCATCATCTCTAATGTACAAACTTGACTCTGAAGCAGCCCTCCGCTCCTTTACATTTATTATTTGTAAATGAAAGCGACAATGTAAAGGCCGTGGTGCAGTATAAATGGTCCTAAACTGAACGGTCGTGCTATTAATTTCATTTCATCTCACTTGGAGGAGATGTTGATATGGACAGATGGAGCATGACTTTGAAGATTTAGAGCACTGTTGAACTGGGAAAATTCCTATCAGCCCAGCCACCTCTCTTCTGCGGAGTCGCGGCCCTCAAGTCATCATATCGAGTATCGGATGTGCTCACAGTCAGTTTCGATAAAGAAGACTGTCGTGGCTCTACAGTATCCAATCAAGCAGCTCAAATCGCCGATTCCCAACCAGCTTGGAAAAGCTCATAAACCAAGGCGAACCGTCATTAGGATGATGGTCCAGCAGCAACCAGCATGTTCTTGTTTACCGCGTCCATCTTCGTCACTCGCAGGAACTCCAACTCTCCATTTCTTCTCCTGATGTGTCCAAGAGACGCATCGCAAGTCAAATCCTGGTCCAGATCTTGGATGCGGCCTTTTTCTGACCAAACGGTGGACTTCAAGTCCTGTCTCTGTCTCTGTCTCTCCAGAGATCGACATCCGAGGAGCTCCAAAGAGTCGAAGAGCTCCGATCAATGTTGAGCTAAGTGCTCAACAAACTGGAGAGCGAAAACCGAACGAGCCGGATGGCGAGCTGATATATCCTGTGATGGCGAGGCGTGTTAAACCTGTTGACTGGCATGACGAGCGGAGTCTCACCATTTGTTTGATGGATTCTCTCACCAAGAGAACTGGCTCACTGTTCTAGGACTGGGGCAAATCTCAAAATCGACTCCGAGTCCAGGTTCCTCCCATCGCTGCTGGGGATAAAAGCAGCGAGAACACAGCAAAAGGGGAGAAGAGCGAGAAAGACCTGATTACCCGAGTGCGCCTGTCCGCTCTCACTGTTTGTGTGCTGCGAAAAGACCAGACTCAAAGGCACGACAAGGGCTGCCAACGGCGTAGCCAGACTCCGAGAGAAGAAGAAGAACTTCTCAGATTGATCTTCGGATTTGGGTTTTGCTACGCTACTCTCGATCACATTTCTGAATTAGCAAGCTAGTTGACACTACTAGGGTAGTCGAAAATGGAACAGACCAACCGGTTCCCTGAGATCCGCCTCTCCTCGGGCGAGCGCACGTTCTACAACGGGCTCGCGTCGGCCGCGCTGCGCAAGGCCGTGGCCGAGTACACCAACTTCAAGGGCTACGTCGACACGAAGAACTGGGGCTACGTGCGCCGGCGCAAGCAGATGAGCATCTACCGACGCCTCCAGCCGCACGACGATCCGCGTACATCGGTGATGGTCGGCACGGGCCAGATCCCGGGTACACTTGAAGAGGTCATGGACGGCCTCTACTGCGATACGACCCAAGACCTGCGCGCGGTCAAAACGCTGCTCGACTACAAGCTCAAGGACGGCGCGGTGTTCAACGTAACCGAGCGCCGAGAGCCATCCGCGCCATTCCGCTTCGCCGGCATCAAGTGGATGGCCGGCAAGGCGCCGTGGGGTGTGGCCAGCAACCGAGACATCCTCTCCTACGAGCGAATGGGCACGATCGTGGACAAGCACGGCACGGAAGTGGCGTACCATGTGATCCAGTCGATCGACCGCGTGGAGTGGCCAGCGAATATCTCCAAGGGCATGAAGCGCGAGCAGGCGTCTTGCTGCTACCTCTACAGACGCGACAAGAAAGGCGCAGTCCAGTGCTTTGTCTACGGTGAAGTGTACGACGTGAGCCCACTGACACAGCGCGTCGCAGAGTACGTGATCGCGGGCGTGTGGCTCAATGTGGTGAAGAGCGTCAAGTGCGCGCAGGCGAAGAAGTTCTCGGTGATGATCGCACAGAGCGGTCACCGTTTTGTACCTGCTAGCAACACCTGCCACGTGTGCGACAGAGGTCAGAGCTTCATGGGAAGCAGCCACATCAAGTGCGTCGGATGCAGCGAGAACACATGCAAGAGCTGCTCGCACGAGCACGCGATCTTCAAGATCGACAGCAAGACCGGGAGTCCAGAGGAGGGTCGTTTTTGTAAGCACTGCACAAGCCGCGTGCGCGGCGTGACCAGTCCACAGACGCCTCTGCGTCGTGAGCGATGGGATTCGGCTCCAGCCTCCCTGAACTACAGCGGTACCCCAGTAGAATTCCCGACACCACAGCTGCGGAAGATGTCGCTCAAGATCAAGTACGACCTGCTAGAGCCGAGCTTCCACAGCACCTCGCAGTCGTTGGGTACCAACTCCTCCTCTTCGTTCGACGAGAGCATGTTCAATGCACACAGTATCGATAGCAGCTCTGCGAATTCCGCACACAACCCCCTGGCGGATAGCCACCTCAGCGTCTGGTCGGCGAACTCGCACAGCAGTGACTCGACCAACAGCTCATTTGACAGCGATCGCGCGCCGATCAACCAGCGCAAGCCCAACTTTGACGACCTCGAGATGCGACGCACCGAGGGCCTCGGCGAGTTCGACCTCGACATGGACGTGCTGCCAATCATGGAGGTCAGCGACAGCGAGCTGGATGCGGACCTGCGACCGACCGAGGCGCTTGGCATGTTCGACCTCGACCTCGACCTGAACGCCGACCCAAACCTCTTTGCGCACGGAGCGGCCAACGGAAGCCGCTGTAACCAGCTGGACCGCACCCATCACGAGCTCGTGTTCGCGTCCTCCCGGTGGTGCGTCGGCCGCGAGAAAGAGCGGTTCCTCTCGGATTTGTACGAGTCACCGCCGCGAACGCAGCGTCAGCACGCCAACTGAGTAGAGTACATAGTGAGAATTTGAGTTATTAGGCGCAGCTTCGGGAGTCAACGCGTGCAACCGAGCCAGCAGGTAGGCATGCAGGCACGGGGCTCCGGAGCTACAGAGGAGGAAAGATACGCAATAGGCGTCCGTCCATCCTGTTTGAACAGAAGAAAACCAGCACCACGTGCGGCTGAAGTGTGAAGAGTATCAATAATACATGTAGTTTCAACACGAATGAATCCAACCCAATCATCCAAGGAGTGGTGCGCCGATGTGTGAGGTTTACTAACGTAGGTATGTGAGATGCGAGCGTGTAGTTTGATGGGGACGTTTGGGAATCGAGTCGGAAAGGAATGTGGTGAAGTGAAGTGGACTCTCAAAGTCCTTTTGCTACTAAGAGCTCCTCGCTGTAGCGAAGAGCTACGAATGTACTGGAGTGAAGTGGACTCTCAAAGTCCTTTTGCTACTAAGAGCTCCTCGCTGTAGCGAAGAGCTACGAATGTACTGGAGTGAAGTGGACTCTCAAAGTCCTTTTGCTACTAAGAGCTCCTCGCTGTAGCGAAGAGCTACGAATGTACTGGAGTGAGTGAGTGAGCGTCGGCTGATGTTACTCACGCTGATTTCATTCGCAAACGGCGATTTGTGTGAGTCAAAGATTAGTAATGGACCATGCAACCTCTGGAGGTGATGGTTACAACTAGCAAATTGAAGTGTACCACGTAATAACTCTTAAAGCATTGTCAACGTTGTTTATTCAATCAATAATGAGCTAATTATGTGTAGTACCTTATAAAGGTAAATAACCATCTATAAAACTCGCCAAAACTCGTTATTAAAGGGAACTGCAAACACCTTATTGATATGGACCGCGCATGGACGGACCTGATGGAGGACAAAAATGATACGATACCTGGGTTTCGAAATCTGGGATGACCCTGCTTTAATGACATGTACAGTAAAATAAGCCAGCTGATTTATATGGCATGTTGTAAGTCTGGCGTATTATGAGTGAGCCAATTGAAAAACCTTTTTTGACAGAGGTCACTATCGGATTTGATGGAAAAAATGGCAGGATCTGAAGTTGCTTGTTGGCATGTTCAGTTTATGTTCGCAAACGCAGCGAGATACAATATATGGATGTATTATACGAACTATTTTCCACTACGGAATCCTTTGGCCGAATACTATTTCTTTCAAAAGCCAAACTAGCATGATTTGGCCAAACTTCCGCACAATGACTTCTTTTGCAATATATTTACGCAATATCTCAACAGCTCGATGAAAATCGTCGCCAAATCTCGACGATCAAGCGATCGAGCGATCGAGCGTGGGTTGGCAACTCTTGGCTCATCCGAGCGAGCGCTACGCTCCCAGTCACTCGCAATCCGTCGTCGCAAGAACTCTCACTCGCAAGCCTCGAAGAGAAAGAAGGCAGGTGGCGCACGTCCTTTGTCCTTTGTCCCTTCCCTTCGTGCGCTCGTCCGTCCGTCCGTCCGTGCGCTTGTTCGGGTTCCTTCCCGTGCGCGCAGCGTCTCCGCCCTCCGCCGCTAACTGTCACCGCCTCCCTCAAAAGCGCAAATTTCGTGCGAAGAGCAAGCCGCACGCAGTAGATCGCCTAAGCACCACAGCAGCAAGCCATGAGCCAAAGCCGCAGCTCGCTCACAGACGGCGGCGACCCCGCGGCGCGCCACTCGTCATCGTCCTGGCGCGCGACGACGCAGCTCTTCCCGACGATCCGCCTGACCAAGGAGGAGCAGATCCACTACGACGTGACCGTCGGCCGCGTGCTTGAGCGCACGCTCAAGGAGTACGAGAGCTTCAACGGCCAGGTGAACAAGGACAACTGGGCGCTCGTGCGCAAGCGCAAGCAGATGAGCATCTACCGCAACCTGCAGGGCATCGGCAACCCGCGCGTGACGCTCATGATGGGCACGGGCCTCATCTCCGGTACGGTCGAGGAAGTCATGGACGGCCTCTACTGCGACACCACGGACGACCTGCGCGCCGTCAAGATGCTTGTCAAGTACAAACTACTGGACGGTGGCGTCTTTCACGTGTGCGAGAGCCGCACACCCGAGGCGCCGTACCGCTTCGCCGGCATCAAGTGGTTCGCAGCGAAAACCCTCTTCGGCGGCGCCGTGGTCAAGTCCCGCGACCTGCTGCTGTACGAGCGCATGGGCGCCACCACCGACTCGAACGGCAACGAGATCGCGTACCACATCCTGCAGTCGATTAACCGCCCCGAGTGGCCCGCCGACTGCATCAAAAACGTGCGCCGTGCGTACACGTCGAGTTGCTACTTGTACCGGCGCCGCAACAACGTGGTCGAGTGCTTCCTCTGGGGCGAGTTCTACGCGAATGGGCTCGTGGCGCAGCGACTCGCGGACTACGGCGTCGCAGGCATCTGGATGAACATCATTCGCTCGCCGCAGTGCGCCGAGGCGAAGAAACTCACGCAGCTGATGGCGCGCGCCACGTCGGGCACGATCTCTGTCAGCGGAGCGTGCGACAACTGCCACCAGCGTCCCGGGTACTTTGACAAGCTCCGCCCGTGCGCCGGCTGTCGACAGCGCATCTGCAAGGGCTGCGCGTCCCGCCGCAAGATCTTCAAGCTCGACTGGCACACGAAGAAAATTTTAACCGAGCAGTTCTGCATGTTGTGTGTGACCGAAGTGACGAACCGCCCTGTGGCGGTGCACAATAGCGCGGGCCACTCGCTCGCGTCCACCTCGGAGAGCAACTACGACAACCTGCACCACCAGCACCACACAGAGTACGAAGGCAACGAGCGTCTGTCCAAGCAATTAAGACACCCGCCACAGCACCAGCACCAACACCGAGGCACGGGCTTGTCGTCCACATTCACGCAGAGCACGCTCGTTGGACGCTCGAGCCACCTGCAGATGCGGCCGACGATCCAGGAGGAGCACGACGAGCCGTTCGCGCTCACAGAGGCCAATTTACGTTCTTTTGAGCTCGGCATGACCATCAACGGAGGAGGAGTGGGCAACGTCCACCTGGACGTCGATGCGGACATTGAGGAGGCTCACAAGATCGTCGGACTGGAGGACCTCTCGACCACGGAGACCGAGGAGCCGATCCTGATGGAGCGATTCGACACGCACCACCACGTCGACCGGTACGTTGGCGCGGGGACGTTCACCAGCAACCACAGCCTCTCGCAGCAGCCGCGTCCAAGCCGCGCGTCCATCTAAAGTGGCCAGCTCACAGCGGAGATAGACTGAGAATCCGGAGAGTGCTGCTAACCCTGATCTCCTGTGACTAAGAGCGGGGGCTTATGAGACAGCAGCAGCAGTAGCAGCTATGACTTCTTCGTACCAATTCTAACTCGTTGAAGAGTAGTGTCGTGGAAAAACTCCGAGGTTCCAGAGTACACGCAGAGCCTGGAGTCCAGGTTTCTGCGTATTATTACATGTTTAACGTCAACGTATAAACGTTTTTAACTTCCATTTTTAACAAAATACACCACACGAACAACTTTGTTGCCTTATGTCCTATATGTGAAGACATCAGATTGGAAACAAAAAGCAATAATGCCCCGATTGCCCTTGAAGTGTTGTAGAATAGATACACTCTTGGCCAGGCGATGGATGCATCGCGATTTCTTTCGCAGCAGTCATTGATATGAAGTCGGCTTTTGGGATTAAGTGTGAGGTTTTTCAAAATACCAGTCGAAGCGGTTTAACAAACGGTGTTTTGGCAATCGACTGATTTTTTAGTTCTTCACCGAGTTTGAAAGGGAAAGCGCTGCTGTGAAAAGGCAGGTAAGCGAAGCCAAAAGTTCCTTCCTTTTGCTGAAACTCGGAGGGTTTTCTTAGCGCGAAGGTGACTGACTGGGCAGTTTGTCCATTGCTCCGCTGCTGTTATATAGCTGAAAATCAAAGATAAAGATGGTGGTAGTACGTGCCTTCACACATACACACAGAATTTGAACACCTCCAAGTCTAAATGGCCAGTTCGTCACGAACGCCTTGCGTTTTGGGTCCTCCCACGAGCGCAAAGCACGCATGTTCATAGTGAAGGCAAGCTCATTTCACGAAGCGCTTTGGAGTTGCTCTCGCACCTCTGTGTACTTCAACGAAAGTCCATCCCATCACTCTGAGTTAAGGTCATAGTAAAGCGGCACTTGTCTCCACTCGTTTATCTTTGATTTTCGGTCTCGAAAATAGGAGACAGAGTGAGGCAAGATTTGCAAAATCGCGCACGTTTTTGGTCGAGTTCTCGATGTCCAGAGTCAAGCACAGTCAGAGAAGTTTTCGACTCTGGAATCGTGCAAACACTACTGCGTAGGACGATTTCGCAACTTGACTGTCAAATGGAGTAGAAAAGCATTAGCATGGCAGGAGTGTTAGATAGAGGTAGTAGATCTTTCGGCAGTAATAAGCTGGTGGAAATGGAGATACAAAAACAGTTCACGTTGAACCTCAAGGGGGCTCGTCAAGTCCGCAAGTAAACATTTCTACTCCGTCCGCATTAACAAAATGCATCAGAACCTACCACACAGATTAGTGAAATCATGAAATCACTTGTTGACTTCTGTTCTCGGGTTCATGAAAGCTGTCATCTTTTCCAATTAGCAGTCTACTTACTCCCTTGTAACATGCAATACTGGTACAGTCTTCGACAACGACGCAGTTGTGTCCTCGCGCTTTTTCGCAGCGTTCGGACGTCCGTCCCGCTTGCTCGCGGATTAGTTGTTGGTTGGTTGTCCCGCCGTGATCGTCCCATCGATGGGTCGGAATAGGTACTGTGCTTGTTCAGATCGAACCGTTTCGGTTTTAACGACTATGAGCCATGTTTTGCTGCTGCTTGGCTCTAAATGGCACAGTTTGGAGCTCCGGCTAACTGGCACGCCACCTGGAAACGAGAGGCTGGGGCGGAGCGGTGAAAGGAACGTTGATGGGTTATTCCCCCAATAGTTGAAGCGGTTGACTGCTAAAGGTATAATACGACGGCGATCAGGCGATCCGTCAGTCACTACTTCCTCTGTTCCGAAAAGAAATGTGCAGTTTGGTTTTATGTGGCACACATAA
>JALBZB010001121.1:0-12974 GCA_038050625.1 Pythium sp. MPC-2022a
CCCGCGTGTGAAAGACTTCGTCGAGGTTCATTTACCAGACAGAGATATGATTGACTCAGCCAACTGCACACTCGGTATGAGATGTTCCAAGCCCTGGGTGGTTACTTGTATGCAAAAGAGTGCATGGGAGGATTACGTTGCTGGAACGATGGCGTGCATTAGAAGACTTCGATCGGGAGTACCAACCATCTATCTACCTATAATCACCATGCGAAGAAAGTTGGGCAGAAGCAGCACCTACGTGTAGAAATTTTTTACACCCCCCTTTGCTTTATGTCTTGCATTGTGCATTCAGCCGATTTTGTACAGTTCATCAGCAACTAGAGCTTCTACAAATCGCAGCTTTCCTGTTACGTGTGCTTGGCTTCGTTCTGAACAGACTCCAGAAGCATCCGGCAACTTCAGTGGCCTTTGAAACAACGAGGGTATTTTGCGTTGTTTACAGTAAATAGCTGCAGATCCAGCGCTCCCTTAAAGACGCGTTAAGTATTCGTGGCGGTGATTTCACATTGAAACTCGAGTTCTTCTTCGAACACATTAGAGCGAACTTTGGTTTACCTGAGCCTATATGTATGAAAGCGGGCTCCGATTCGGTGGTGTACACCCAGAGGGGAGCAGGGATATCGGAGGTAATCTGGGTAGTTATATCCGAAGCAAACCTCTTAGCGGTGACTAAATGTCTGGCGTTTTGTGTTTTTGAGCTGACACTTTCAGCATTCAAACGTCAACGTTTGAGATCTTGATGAGAGAAGCAACATCAAAGTTTCAACTCGCGATGATCACGAAGTCGAGCCTGGACAACTGCATGTTTTACACATGTTCATACATCCGATAACAATGCCATCGCATGGAAATTAGGAAACCAAACAACAGCCCCAAGAGTAACGCCACGCGACCATGCAACACACACACACACACCACGCAACAAGATACATTTCCGGCCGTCTCTATTTGAAAAACAGCAGATCTCCGCGCATGTTCATCCGTGTCTCTTCCTGAGCCAGATTGATAGTGAGCGCATATGCGTGCTGGACGTTTTTCAAGTTGGTGCGAAAGCTGTCGGCAGCATGCTGAGAATGTTTGTGACTTTGAGGTGGATTTTAGCGTTGCGGGTAGGGCAATTGAAATTTTCGTGTCACCCAAAGACACTCTCTCCATACAAAAACCTTGATTCACAGATGTTGAGTGAAGTGAACCCACCCCTACTGTCGTTCTTGAGTGGAGAAATGGCGTGATATAACGTAATTCAGCCCAGCATCCTTTAATAACTAATAATTTACAAGTTTATTCATTTGAGTAGTTAAAAAAAACTGTATCTACCTATACAATGTAATATCACACCTCCAAATTGTGGCATAAATGACCTTAATCCACGGCGCATCAGCTCTCTTGTTCACCGCGAAATTTCCAGCGCGTCTGTGTGAACATCCGCCTTTGCAAGGGAAAGTCAACAATCGGATTTTCACAACCCAAAGGGCACTCACATTGGCAACTGACAGGTGACGGCTCCAGATAAAGAAGTTCTGATTTACACTTGCTCTTTGTATGGACCAGTCGTTGGTTCTGTCTATGAATTGCGTTCTCGATAGCTCACTCATTCTCAGTATTATTGCCGTGCGCATTTTTCGCCTCCTCCTCATCCCGGCATTATCCAATTGATCGAAAGCTCAATATTTCCACAATCATGGGGCTCAAGAAGTGGCTGAGTCTCGACTTTTCCCATCGCCAGGCGCTTGGTGGCGATAGCAACGCCACGGCCGCCGTCGTCTCGGAGCACCAGCGCGTCAAGAGCTCCAGCAGCAACGGCAGCGCGGCCAGTAGCGGCAGTAGCTTCTCGAACCAGCAGCAGCACCGGCGCCACAGTTCCCTGCCACCTCCACGCGTTCCTCCCACCAGCAGCTCCAGTTCAAACGCGGCACAGCGCAGTAGCAGCGTCTACATGCGCCACATGACGACTCGGGGTGGTGACAACGATGCGGATGGCGCCGCGGTGGGGCGAGCGGAGCGCGGCACGGCGTTCGAGACCGCGATCCAGATGTCTCCGCGTCGACATGCAGAGCTGCTCGGTGAGATTGGTGCTGATAGCCCGAGTGATGTCCCAGCAGGAGCGTCCGAGAGCAGTGCGATGACGATGGAAGATCTCGAATCGAGCCCGACGTACCAGGAGGCGGACGCGTTCCCGAACCGCTCGCCTCCTCCATCGCAGTATTATGAGGAGGCCAACAACAATGACGCGGAGGAGAAACGACGACGAACCAGCAGCAGTACCAGTCAGAACGATTCGCCTCAGCTGCCACGCCGCAACAGCCTCCGAGACAGCATGCGCTTTTCGTGGATCAACGTGCTGGGCCAGTCGTCGCACTCGGATCCTGCGCGCCTTAGCGTCGTTGTGGTCGATCCCAAGAATGGTGGCGCAACAGACGCGATGGGTTCAAAAGACGATGGCACGATGAAGCGCGATCCGGACGTAATCGTGCGTCCGCAGGACAACGAAATGGGTGTCGTGATGCAGGGCTGGCTTGAAAAGTGCGGCCAGCAGTTCAAGACGTGGAACTGGCGCTTCTTCGTGCTGCGTGACGACGGTGTGCTCTCGTACTACACGGACGAGAGCAAGAAGAAGCTCAAGGGCTCGATCAACGTCGGCTATGGCTCGAAGGCCGACATCTCGGTGCAGTCGAACATGATTGAGAAGAAGTTTGTATTTATGATCGCGTCGCCGCAGCGCAACACGATGATCTCAGCGCCATCGCAGCGGATGATGACGAAGTGGATCGCCAAGTTGCATGGCGCCGGCGCGACCCCGTCGGAGCCCTGGGACCCGCTGAAGAAGACGGTGAAATTTTTTGTGCGTGACTCAGAGTGCCCGCACGAGTGGAAGCGCTACGACGACCCGACGTCGTACATTCACATGGAGGGCTGTTTGCTCAAACGTGGCCACGTGAACAAGAACTGGAAGAACCGGTTCTTTCGCATTGAGAAAGGTGAGCTGCGCTACTATACGGAGAACCAGGAAGAGCTGAAGGGATCCGTACCTCTCAAGAGCACGATTGTGAGTCCTGGCATGGCACAGTGCTCGGACGGTCGCAAATACTATTTTGTGCTCACGTCCCGAGACGGCAAGTTCGAAATGCACCTGAATGCGCACAACGAGAACTCGATGCACAAATGGATCGAAGCGATCCAGGAAGCGCAAACTGCGCTGGGCAGGACTGTTGGCGCTAAGGAGACCGTGTCGGGCTTGGCGCTTGTGGTGAAGCGCGCGGAAGAAATCCCGCTCGCGAAGATTGAGGTCCTGTACAACAAACCGCGCGACATTACCGTGGAGCTGGAGCGTCGCACTGAAGCGCTTGTGGTCACAAAAGCCCCCAAGGACGACGTGCCCGTTGGCTCGCAGCTCATCGCCGTTGATCGTCGCAGCATCTTGCGTGAGGCGTACTCTGAGTCGCGCGCACTGCTGCGATCGTCGAGTTTCCCGCTCAAGCTCGAATTTCTGCTGCCGCCGTACAAGAAAGGATTGCTCGTGAAGAAGTCGCGCTCGGGCTTTGAGAACTGGAAGAAGCGTGTGCTGGTCGTCACGAACGGCGAAGTGCACTACTACAAGCAGGTCGTGTCTGGGAAGAGCACGACGCTCAAGCACCGCAAGTCGTTCTCGTTATACGGCTGCTACTTGAACCTCGTGCAGTTCCCAAACCGCCCGCTCTGCATCGTTGTCGCGCGATCGCCGTCAGACAAGCTCGTGCTGCAGTGCAGCACGGAAGAGGAGCGCATCGAGTGGGCGAGCGTGCTCTACTGCAGCATCCGCATGGTGTCGCAGGGTATCACGTCGGGCCATATCGAGAACCTGAACCTGGAGAAAGCGCAGCCGCCAGCTGGTGCTAGCAGCAACGACGACGCAATGACGCCGAGTCTGCGCAGCCTGCGCGAGAGCGTCATGTCTCGCGACAACTGAACTAACTGGAAGTGAAGCAGATGAACTGAGCGAGCGAACCGATAAACTGGTACCTGAATGGAGAAGAAATGGCTGTCGTGCAGAGACAGATTGATGATAGCAGAATCCATTTACTATGAGAAAGCGGAAAGATCGCAAGGATTTCTCGCTATGTATTTAAAAGAGTGGTGTAGCGGTGCGGTTTTAATAGCGCAAATATGAAAGGTGTATTGAAAGTGATAGCTTGTGTGTGCTGCACATTGGAGCTCGTGAAGTGTTGCTGGCTTCGTTTGGAGTTTCTGCCTGTATTTTTTGGACCTATGTCGTCAGCACGAAGCTGGCAGGTCTCCACGGTGCAGGCTCACCGATAACTGCCGAACTATTTATCCTACCAGTCGACTAAAGTTCTGGATGAAGATGTTCTTGGCTGCATGGATGCCTCGATTGTGAGTGAAGTGACACGAACTGCAGTTGTAGCTTGCGCCGCACTCCAGCAGCAGGCTGAAGCGCGTTTGTGGCGTCTATTACCACACTCTGCTTGTACGTTCGGACCATCTCACAGACGCTTGGTTCATTGGTTCATGGTTCTCACTCGCGACTCGACCATCTTCCGAGGTGTGATTGAGGGGACAGATGCTTGGTGACGGGAAGCGCGCGTTTCCAGACAACTAGCTCACATTGGAGAGCGAGGCCAACCGCGTTCTCCAACTCGCCTTCTTGACCACTTGTGCTCTCAAGATCCAATTGGTTGTGAGATGTCCAAATTGGTTGTGATATATCACCAAGACACAGCGGACTCCTCCGGACCTTCTTGTTGAATTTGGAAAAGATTTACGTGCGTATGGGAATGTAAGTGTGCCGATTGTAGCATATAGCTGGGGGGAGGGGGGTTATGCCGATGTCCCCAGACGAGCTTTTCCCCAGATAACTTGTCAGTTCGCAAAAAAAAGTCACTGGCATTCTTGAGAAACTTTTGTTGAAGGACTGGTCATCAGACTCCTCATCAGTCACTTTCACAAAGTGTGATACATTTCCGGCCCTCATGTCGAAGCGTACGCCTTCCACCTCGTGAGCTCATCCGTGCGAAGCGCACCTTCGCTCACAAAAGCTAGCATAATCAGTACACAGGGCTTGTACCGGGTCTTCTTGTCGCCACAGCCGAGCTGACCAAACTCGTGCCTTGTCAAGCCACTGGGGATTGATCGATAGCTTGTATGTGTACATTGGAGTTTCCAGAGTGATTGTCAGTTCAACATGCAATTATAGAGAATTTGGTTGCGCATTATGTAATTGAAGAGTATAAATCTACTTCTAAATTCGATATACCTCTTGAATACGCTAGTTTCCTGCGAAAACGCATACATATCGAATTGGAGAGGGAGGGCTGTTGTGGGGCGGGGCGGGGGAAGGGCGATCCTTGGGACGGAAAGAAGGGAAAGCAAAACGTGAACGAAGGAAGCGAGCCACGCGCGCGCGCCTCTCTCCACGCTCTGCATCAGAAGACACACACGAGCACTCACGCGCCTTAACGCACGCACAGACTGCTGGTCGATAGAAGCAGCAGCACGAAGCGGTACGTCACGTCTCTGTGTTCATGCATACACCTTTTTTATTCGCTCGCCCATGAACCTCCCGCTCTCGTTTCCAATGGACGTTGCGTGGCGCTTTTGCTCGATTTACGACATAGCAGTAATTATTTTGTGCATCGGTCCGTACCACCACTAGGCAGATCGCGTTGAGTAACAAAGCAGTTTAAACAAGCGCGTGCAGGTGGTCGAGGCGACGAACAGCGACATCAGCAGCAGCATCATGGCGACGGCGGCGACAGGTGAGTTTGCATGGGCTGCTCGTTTTTCTATATTTTGTTCACATGCCAGATGGCGCGTCTTTTGATGTGATGGCGATGAAGGATATACGATGGACGGATGGTAGCTGACGTTTATGGCATGCTCTTGTTTCTCGTCGTTGCTGTTGGCGTCTCTTCATGAAACCTTCAACATCACACATCCGCTTACCACCGATTGCTAACAAGTAGACGACAGCTTGTACCCGATCGCGATCCTCGTCGACGAGTTGAAGCACGAAGATGTGCAATTGCGTCTCAACTCGATCAAGAAGATCCACCTCATCGGTGCGTGCACTTTTATCCTAGCGCCGATCTATAGTATGAAACTGACTTACTCTTCCTCGCCATGCAGCTTCTGCGCTTGGCCCAGAGCGAACGCAATCGGAGCTGCTTCCTTTCCTCAATGGTGCGTTTCAAGAAGACCGGACTGGCGCAGTTATAATACAATGATTGACTGCACGCGCTGTGCTCACGTTATGCATACTTGTGCCTGAATGATAACAGACTCATTGGACGACGAAGACGAAGTGCTGCTGGTGATGGCGGAAGAACTAGGCAACTTTGTCGACGTTGTCGGTGGACCGCAGCACGCGTACCTGCTCTTGAAGCCACTGGAATCGTTGGCGACTGTTGATGAAGCCTCGGTTCGTGACATGGTATGTTGCACGTCCAGTCGAGCACTGACAATTCGAAAGGCACAACACACTTCATTCGGCTGAAATTTTTTTCTCTCTCTATCATTAGGCGGTGAAGTCGATTTGCAACATCGTCGGGTTCATGCAGGCGGACCATATTGCCGAGTACTTCGTGTCGGTTCTTCGACGTCTGGTGACGCGCGACTGGTGCGTTTTCCTTTTGGGGCTCGAAAGGCTCATTATCCAGTGGCGATACTCACAGACCAAACTCTTGATAACTACTCTGCAGGTTTACGTCGCGCATTGCGTCGTGCAACCTTTTCCAGATTGGATACCCGCGTCTATCACCAGAGATCCAAAAGGAATTGCGACAGATGTTTGGTCAGTTGTGCCGTGACGACACCCCAATGGTCCGAAAAGCGGCGGCAGCTGCGCTTGGCGGCTTTGCTTCTGTGGTAAGTTAGCAGCCTCGAGGACGCTTTCTAGCTTTTCCAGTATTTGAGCATTCACTGATGAGAACTTTTTTTGTGTGCAGGTGGGCCCGGAAAGTGCGAATACCGAGCTTGTGCCACTGTTCCTCGCGTTGGCTCAAGATCGTCAAGATTCCGTCAGAATACACACAATCGACAATGCAGTCGCGCTTGCCAAGCTTGTGCCACGTGAGGTTGTGAACACTCAGATTTTATCGACCGTGTTTGATACCGCTCGAGATGGGTCGTGGCGTGTTCGCTGGTCGGTTGCGAACCGATTCCCTGAAATCTGCGAAGCTGTCAGTCCTGAGACGGTGAACTCGTCGATGTGCGACTGCTTCAGCGCTCTTCTTGAAGACAGTGAAGCTGAAGTGAGAACGTCCGCCACCTCCAAGGTAAAGTCAACAAAGCGAACGCACAGATCTCTCGTTTTGGAAGGAAAAACTCACAGTACATGTTTCTATGTTCTTGTAGGCGGTTGGTGTGTCGAAGCTCTTTCAACCACAGCGAATCGTCGAGAAGGTTGTCCCTTCGTTCCAGACGCTTGCGAGAGACTTGTCGGATCACGTGCGCTCTGCTTTGGCAGCGGTCGTCATGAAGATTTCCCCATTTCTGGGTCGCGATTTGACGATTGAGCACCTTCTTCCCCTCTTTTTGTTGGTGAGTGCTGATGAAAATCATTGTTATTCAAACCTGTACGCGTTAATGCTAACATTTGCGTTTTGTTTCTGCAGCTACTCAACGACCAAAATTCTGAAGTGCGCTTGAATGTGATTTCAAACCTGGAGGAAGGCAACACTGTAAGTGTATCATTCGTTTCATTTGATGGTGATTATCGGAGAATTACTCATATTCAACGTTCTGTGGTTCAGGTGATTGGAATCGAGCTGCTGTCGCAGTCGCTCCTCCCAGCGATTGTCCACTTGGCTGAAGACAGACAGTGGCGAGTCCGTCTTGCCATCATAGAATACATTCCGCTTTTGGCTGCTCAGCTGGGCCAAGACTATTTCGAAGAGCGTTTGTCCGACATGTGCATGTCGTGGCTCGCTGATAACGTCTACTCCATTCGAGGTAAGCATTTTACGGTTGAACTCAACTGCAGAAACGGAAACTGTAAAGCTGACTGACTGACTGATGCCCTTTTTTCGTTTTCTTTTTCACCCGAGAACAGAAGCTGCAACCATCAACTTGCGAAAATTGACTGAGAGTTTTGGTGTGGAGTGGGCTCGAACAAATATCATTCCTCGAATTTTGGCGATGCACTCGAATGCGAACTACCTCCACCGCTTGACGTCACTCCATGCGGTTCGCGTTCTCTGCGAAGCCATGAACCCAGAAACGATTCAAACGTTGATGATCCCACTTGCGGTTGAACTGGCGCAGGTAACGTCGAGAGAAACCTTTTTATGTGATTGCTGGGTTGCTTTGTTCCATTCTGACAATTTTACGCTGTTCTCTTCTTTGTGTTTCACGATGGTCAAGCAGGATCCTGTTCCTAACATTCGCTTCAACGTGGCGAAGACTCTGGAAGTTGTTGCAACGAAAGTAGATGCAGCTGTAGTCGAGTCCACTGTCAAGCCGTGCCTCGTTGCACTGCTGCAAGACAGCGATAGTGATGTCGTGTTCTTCGCGAATCGAGCCCTTACCAAGTGCTAGTCAAGGGGAATTGAAACAGAAACAGGTTTATACAGAAGGAATCCAAAGCATTCATGTGGTCCTCATCAGCAAGCTGAGGCAATAAGCAAAAAATGACGATGCAAAAACAAGGGAAGACAAGATCGAAGTTGGCTTGCTTTGTTGATGTGAGGACTTCCTCAGTTCGTCCATCATTCTCTTGCCATTTGCAAGTATTTTGAAGCTGATGTGTCTGTGCCGATGAAGCTACTTTTGCCGTTTACTGCGGGCGTCCATGAATTCGTACATGCTTTCGGAAGTCCACCACCTCCAGAACACAGGAAACGTGATGGCGTCACTCAGGGATCCTGCTGAATTTGCTGGCTGTACTACTTTGCTGTGAAGCTGATCACACAACAGTTCAGTTTTTCATGGCTCTTCGAGAACGACAAAGATCCAAATTGTTGGTTGCTTGAGTTGTACCTGTTCCCAGATTTCCTCCACTTCAGCTTCGCTTAACGTAGGCTGCGTGCCAATATCTGCAGCAAAAACCTTCAACTGCTCTCGCGCGAGCTGCTGCCCGTCGACCGCTCGTTTCTTGAATGCCGAGTGGAGAATCTGCCTCGCGCTGTCATTATCAGCCTTCGCCTCTTGGAGTTTGTCGAGATACACGAGTGCGTCTTGCTCCAGCTGCAATGTTTGGAGTTTGCTAGTCTGAAATCAACGCATTTGTCATCCGATAAGCTCAGTGCATGACCCCTACACGTGGATCTGAATCTGCCACAGAGATTTACGCTTTGACGTACCAGAATGGATTCGGTGGCTTCATCTGCAATACTGTAGCAAAGTCGGATCGCCTCGGAAAAAGTCGCAATAGCCTCGCTCTTTTGCTACTGACGAGGAAAGCACAGCAGCAGCAGCAGCGTCAATTGGAAAATCACGCAGCATCCATGCATGCCATTGCGAAATGCATTGAACCTCATTTGCCTCCAGGAGCTCTCCGAGCTGGAGCAAAACTTGAGCTTCTCCGTGGATCCCAGCTTTCGTTTTTGCAACCTCGGGAAGCTTTGAAAGCAGCAATAATTGGCTTCCAGTGAGAATCTCAACAATTTTCACAAGATCCTCCAGTTCCAAGTACTACGAGAGTACCTGGTACAGTTTGCGGGGTTTTAGAAGCAACTCCTGCACTTCTTGGATAGTTGGGTGTGGGCTTTGGCTGGAAATAATGGTGTGCTCTTGTTCTAGTGGATCGCCGCTGGCTCTTGCTTGAGTTGACTCATCACGGCGCGCATTTGCCCACGCAACTCTTTTCAGCCGACTCAAGCACAGGTAGCACTCTATCAGGACACAAAAATCAAACTTTCTGTCAACAGTCTAATCATGAAGAACTATGAGGATCATGAGCTCGTAAGGGCTGATGAAGAACAGAAGTGAACGTGCCTGCTAACCGGAGAACGAGTTGTTGCGGATTGAGAAACGTGAAGTCAGGATTCTTCGTCTTTGAGATCGCGAGAAGCGTCTGTCGAGAGGGAAGTACATATAAAAAACTGAGAACTCATCGGAGCAATGAGAGCCTTTCAGGCTCACAAACCATGCGGCGTCGCTTTGCTCACCTCGTACTTCTCAATTGCCTGCGCGAGTCCCTCCTGCTTCTCTTGGATCGCAGTCGCGGGATCCACTGTCGATGGTATCCCCTGCGGAGCCACAAGTTCATGCTGCTGCTGCTGATGGTCCTGCTGCGGCTTCTTTGTCTTCCTTGCAGGGCTGTGCGAAGGCTTCATGGTGTCCTTCTCTATGTCTACCTTCCAATCTCTCTTGAGAAAAAACGATGACAGATACTTCAAAGCACACATGCGACTCTTCCAATACTCTTAAAATTGTGCAAAATAGCTAAAAGCCCCACTTTTAAACATACACGCAGAGCCATGGGGCCATGAACTACGCTCTCTCTTCAGATCTCTCTTCAAACTACAAGCTTCTCCTTACTGATTGATACTTACTCTTGTGCTGCTACTGTCTCTTTTCCTTGCGTCTCTATCGGATGGGGAGAGTATTCAAATTGTCTGCTAGCAATGCTCTGTCCACTGACTGACTGACTGACTGACTGACTGACTGACTGACTGACTGACTGACTGACTGATTGACTGACTGACTGGTTGATTTGGCTGGCGCATGATCATTCAGACACGGACGACTGTCGGCGCCGCTCGTAGTCCGAGTCATCTGTCGGAAGCTCGTGTCGACACACTGGACATGAATTGTGCTACGATATCCACAACATAAACAACAAGCAATCCACAATTTAAGATAAAATTGTGATTAGCTCAGTTGGAGAATGGGCGGATGGACGCACCTGCTTGAGCCACGGCAGTATGCAGTCAATGTGGAACAAGTGCGCGCAGGGCAACTTGTGGGACTCTTCGTCCACTGCAAAGAGGTCCTTGCATACGGGGCACTCGGCGCTCGCGTCCACATCGCTCTGCGTGATCTTGAGCTTCGGCAGCGTCTCCACGACGTCCTTCGCAGCTGGTGGAGCGCCATGCTAACAAATTTCACAACCAACGAACAAACAGAGTCAGAAGAGATAGGACAAACTCAACAAGCCGTCCATCTAGGCACGAAGCATAGCGTACTCGGTTCGGGTCGTTCTGCATGAGCTGGTTGATAATGTTCGAGAGGTTGCCGAACGCGTAGTCGCCTGGGTTGCTCGCGAGACCAGCGAACGGCGCGCTGAACATCCCGCCAAGCGCGCCAAAGAGTCCGCCAGTCTCGCCACCACCGCTACCAACACCAAGTCCTCCAGCACCACCACCACCGCCAATGAAGACCTCTAGCGGCGTGCCATCGCTGCTGATGATTCGTGCCGAGCGCGCGCCTGTAGCTCCACCGAGAAGGTGCAGCAAGCTGCTGCTTATGTTGAGATCAAACAGATAAATTTGTGTCAGCACCCACACTCAAATTGAATCAAATTCAACTGAAAGAAATATTTACTCTGAGAAAGCCCCTCCGGTGGTCTGCTGTCGTTGGATGCCGCCTCTGGCTCGAGTGGGAGCATCCGAGCTGCCGAGTTCACCGCGGATCTCGGAAATATATCGCTCAAAGAACTGATACCACAACACACACAATTCACAGATACATACAAAGCACACACGCACAACACATAACACAATTAGTCTCCCGTGAGTTGTCTTCAACCACATTGCGTGTTCGCTCAGTTCGTGAATGTGCTAACACCGCAACCCATCCACGCACACAGACACAGACCTCTCGCTCTTCGCTTGCTTCGTTGTATGGACTGGTATTGGTTGCTGCTGTGCTCCCCTCTGTAGGTGACACAGGCAATAGCGCAGGTGGCTCATCTGTTGTTTCTGCTGCCGGCTCGCCTACTTCGCCTCGGAACACCTCGGGTGGGTCATCCTATAAAATAGGCACGCATCAGCAAACAATCATCAGAACACATACAAAGGCACATGCACAGCACGAGTCACATGCATACATACAGTAGCGTACCGCCTCGATCTCCTCGACAAAGTTGCCACCGCAGCGCTGACAGCAGACTTCCTCCGTCGTTTCGTCGACGCGCGTCGCGACGTTCGCGTCACATTCGTGGCACCAGAACTGCGATCCTGCGGCTGTACTGGCGAATGGAGACAGTGGCGGCGTGCGCACACCGTCGTGCTCCTCCGTGCTGCTGCTGGTGGTGGTCATGGAAGTGTTGGCTTGGGCTGCTGGGGCGTCAACACGCATGTGCGAATAACGCCTGAGCCGATTGATGAGTAGATCAAAACAGCAAATGGCTCGGAGAAAGAACAAAATACATTCTTGATTATTCGAGCATTTTGCCGCGATCGGATTCGTAAAAATGAACTGTTCTATAGCGCTACGATTGGTAGAAATAGCGAATTAAAGTTGAGGCTTAAAACTCGGTTTACCCCGTAAACAAAAACATGATTGATTTAAATACGGGAAACAATTAAAGCTCTGTTAATTACATTACACACGGTAATAGCCAGGAATAATACTAAAACCCTTTCTGGGTGCGGTTTTTGTTTCATCCAGTTTACTTCAAAATGCGGTCATCACTTTGCCTCAAGCTTCGGACGAGCACAAGCTCAGAATCAACAGACCAGCAGCTTGGATTAACATGGACGCCCCGAATTCGAACGTGCCGATCAAGCTCTGCTACGGAGACAGCATCTTCCGCGCGAGCATGCAGAAACAGGTCTTCACGTTTCACAGCCTCTCGCGCCTCGCCGCGTTGAGGTTCAACGTGCCGCTCAACGCGTTCACGCTCAAGTACACGGACCCAGAGGACGACCTCGTGAACGTGATGAATGACGAAGACCTCACGACTGCGCTCATGCTGTTCCAGAACCCGAACAACACGTACAAGACGATCCGCTTCACGGTGATCCCGAGTGCTGGCGTGGTCTTCAAGGAGACAGTGGTCGAGCCGGTCGTGAAGGCGATGGAGTCGCTCG
>JALBZB010001122.1:0-12916 GCA_038050625.1 Pythium sp. MPC-2022a
AAATTGCTCCTGTCCATTGGCGTGATGAATGGTGGGCAAGCATCAAAAGTTTTTTACACATTCATGCCGAGCTCGTGAGCTTTTATATCAACCTGTATAAAAAAGCCTTTTTAACTTTGCTCAATGCTCAATTCAGAGCCAAAATGCTCTGTTTAAATCGACTATGCTAATTTTCAATTTTGCGAGGTGATTTGTAACGTCTGAGCTTAATCAGCTGCTGATGTTGACCATTCTGCTGTTACTGACACCGTCTGATTTCTGGGCTGATATCAACAACCGTGTTTTGAGAAACTTGCAGCTTCGTGACTGTTCCCCAAACACTCAACGGAAATGAGCAAATCATTTGCGAAAATTTGATTGGCTAAAAATATCCAATAGTAATGTGCTCGATGTTGCATCTTTCCGTATGTTGCATCTATCCGTATTTTGCGGTAGTGCTATGAGGACACCCACTACGATACAGAGAAGATTAGCATGGCCCCTGCGCTATGAGGACACCCACTTTTTTGCAAAATTTTAACCAATATTTGAGTCTTAAGGCTGAAAATTGCCCAGAATGATCCAATTAAAAAACAATCAAAGACAGCGCTTTTGCTTTGTTGATCCGCAGATTAGTTTTTGGGAACGGGGCGAGTATCAGTTTTGAGAGGGGGGCAGAGCTACGAGGACACCACAAGAAACCACGAACTATGGCATCAACCCACGCCGCAGCTCAACAACGCCTCTTTATTAGCGGCCACTAGTATGCTATCTCATCCCTTTTACGCTCTAAGACGTCCGGGTAGCATTCATGTATCGATAGAGCCAGTGCGACGAGTTAGAAGTAGAAATTTCACTTCACGCATGCAAAATCGCTTGTTATAGCTTGCTAGTTGAAATAAACTGCTTTTCGCCACTGTAGACAGTTCGTGCCATGTCTATCCACAAGTTATCAATTGAATTGAGATCGGGGGGAGCGCTGGCCAAGGCAGAACTGAGGCATTCAAGCCGGCCAGGAAGTCTCTTGTCGCGTTCGACGAACGAATACTCGCGCTGTCGTGCCGGAAAACGTAGCAGCGCTCCATTTTCTCGTTTGCTAACGGAAAAACATGCTTAGTGAGCGTTTGCTGATAGTCGGACGAATCCTGGCGGCCCGTGAGAATCGCCAATTCTGTCTTGCCAACTTGGAAAAAGTCTCCCCAGACAATGACGGAGGCACCGCCATTTGGCGACTGAAGAACATCTCTTTCTCCGTATGGAGGTCATACCAATCGAATTGCAGTCCACCAGGATTGTCTAGGTTAAATTTCTTTTCATCAGAAAAGATCGCTTTCTCCCAGACGGTCCTTTCCCTGATTTGCATTCTTGCCCACGCAACTCAAGCGGCGACATGGCGTGGCTTCAGCATTGGCTTGACATTTTGTTTCAGGTACTTCGCGTTGTCGTTGCGCTGGAGCTCACTGCGAATGGTGCGACCGGAGACGCGCGTTGAGAGCAGCGGGACAATCTTGGACATGGACTTCTTGTGCAAGGTGACCTGTCGGAAGAGCACTCGGTGATCTCGCTGGGAGAGTTTGCGAGCCCTTCCTTTGCGTTTCTTGGCGGTATACGCGTCGGGGTCCTTCAGAAAGTTCTCCACGACAGTCTTTGAGCGGCCGATGGCGTTTGTGATTATTCGCAGCCACAAATTTCACTACTTCAGTACCCGAACTTGGCCTTGCTCAACACTTGAAACTTCGTACCACTAGGTATCTCTAGATGACTGCGAAATGCCAAATGAACATGTTCACTGGGTTGGAAAGTTATAGAGCGTCAGAATACACTCAAATTCCCGGTCTAAAACTGCACTTACAGCCGCCAGGTGAAGTTTCTTGTGGTGTCCTCGTAGCTCTGCCCCCCTCTCAAAACTGATACTCGCCCCGTTCCCAAAAACTAATCTGCGGATCAACAAAGCAAAAGCGCTGTCTTTGATTGTTTTTTAATTGGATCATTCTGGGCAATTTTCAGCCTTAAGACTCAAATATTGGTTAAAATTTTGCAAAAAAGTGGGTGTCCTCATAGCAATGGCCAGCACTGTACATGAGAGCAAGACCATCGAAGTGGCGATCTCGAGTGCTTTCGTGCTCGTTCAATGATCAGGTAATCAAGACCACACTATTCTTTTATAGAGGTATATGAACTTATAGAGGTTTTCTCTCTTTGTTCAAACGTTGAGCCAAAACGCTGAGTTAATGCAATTTTCAAAAGTGAGCCATTCTTTTCGCATGCAACGCCTCGCTGGGCTCCGCGCCTCATCGGGCGGCGTGGTGGACGCCCCTGCAACCCACAATTCGATCGTCGACGTGTCGCAAGAGCGTGACGATGGCGATGAGACAGAAGCGGACGATGCCGTGCAGTCCGCCCAGCAGCGCTGGCGAAGTCTCTACAACGGCAGCAGCAGCGCATTCGTTGGCACGCGCGACTTGGCGTCAAGCCGCCAGGTGAACCTCTACACGTTCGATCCGCAAGGCTCGCGGCGCTCGGCGTACGTCGAGACGAAGATCGGCGGCCACCCGCTCGACCACAAGCGCTTCTTCTATCCGGACAAGCAGCAAATCCGCGAGCCGCTCAAGACCGCCGTGTGGCCCATGGCGGCGAACCTGTTCAGCGGACGGTCCTCGTCGCCGGCGTACCAGATCACCAAGCACGATGTGTTGGACTACGCAGCCACGAAGATCGGTGGCCATCCGCTCGACCACGTGCCGTTTATCAACCGCGGGCAGCCCTCGCGTCCGCTATTGGGGTACGTTCCCAGCTCGAAACCCTTGTTTGCACCACCGGAAGCTCTTCATCCAACTGCAGCAGCTGCGTACATTGGCCGCAACCCAGCAAACCTCTACGGCTGCAGCCGCTGCCTGCGGATGCGACAGTCGCCGCGCGTGCAGCTGAGCTGCGGCCACCCCGTGTGCGCGTCCTGCGTGTCGTCGCGGTCCATGAGTCACGCCGAGTCGGGCGAGTTCTGCTTCCTCGAGTGCGCGCAGTGCCAAACGCTGGTCGCAATCGAAGCGATCGTGTTCTCCAGTCAGTACGCGATCCGAATCAATGCGCCGACTACGAAAACGCTCGCAGAGTTTGTACAGCGAGAGAGAGGAATTGCTGCAAGCAGTTCGTTGGTGACAGCGTCAGCAGCGAGTGGATTATCGAGTACTGGCTGGAAATATGGGGGCATCGTTGCTTTGCTGGCGTTTGCGATGAAGAAACTGTATCCGAGTGGTCTGAAGCAGAAAGCTCGTGCTGCTATCGACAGCGAGAGTGATGCCAACGCGTCCCTCCTAGACGATGTGGCTGCTCTCTCTAAAGACAGCATCGCTGCAGTCGCGGTAGCGGCGGTGGAAGACACGGTCGAAAACGGCGCCTCACGATGGCAAAAGCGCGTTCTGGGACTCAAAGCGCCGTCGAAGCTGCTCAAGTACGAGTTCGTCAAGACACTGGGCATCGGCAACTTTGCGGAAGTGATGCTCGTGAAGCGCCGGCGCAAAGGCGCGCTGTCCGTGCTCAAGGAGAGCGACAAGCTGCAGGAAGCGGTGAACGAGATCCACATTCTCTCCAAGATCCGCAGTCCGCACGTCGTACGCATTTTCCAGTACTTCATCGAGGAGGTGGGCCACCGCCACTTTGCGTACATCGACATGGAGTATTGCGACCGAGGGGATCTCGCGGCGTATCTAAAGGACAAGGTGGGACTCTGTTGTGGGAAATTGGCTGTGCTGTTTGGTTTGAAACTCATGCGTAGCTCTTGGGCCGTTTGCTTTGCACTGTAGGGACCGATGGATGCTGCGACATTTGACTCGTTCTTTCGGCAATTGTGCTTCGGTCTGCAGGAGATCCACGAAAATGGGATCATCCACCGCGATTTGAAGCCTGGGAATGTGCTGCTGACCGTACGTGCCTGGTTGAAAGCAGTAGTGGCTGGCTGGTTAGTAGTATCAGTACGACCATGACTGATATGTGTGTGTCTCTATTTGTCATGATCTCTATCAGAGTGACGGCGTCGCCAAGATCGCGGACTTTGGGGTCTCCACGTGGCTCGAGAGCGACCTGCTGACTCACCACGCGGCGGGGACCGTGGCGTTCATGGCTCCAGAGGTGCGGCGCTACTTTCTGGGAGAAGCCGTGAGCTACGACGCCAAGGCGGACATTTGGTCGCTCGGCGCACTGGCGTTCGCGATGCTCACTGGCAACCCAGAGCCGCGAGTCGCCACGCGACCATGTACGTTGCTGAGTGTATGGAGTTGGGAACATTATTCTGAATTAGATCCTGACGAGTTTATGATGCGATGCTGGCAGTGGAGGAGCTGGTGGAAGGTCTGCGCGAGCGAGACGTCGATGAGAAGCACGTGGCGCTGATAGAGCAGACGCTGCATCCGGATCCGAGCGGACGCACGAGCCTGAAGGAGCTACTCGCAATGTTCCCGTCCATGAACTCGAAGCTCTAGTGAGTTGTCTTTAAGGTATTCTGTTTGTATGAAGAGCGATCCATTGTGTATATTTATTTGATGAAATTAAAACTCTCTTGCTGATTTACTATGAAGGTCTACTGTGTGGTGGAAACGCAAAAAGCATGAGCGTAAGTGTGTGATGTTTTATGCTAGAAACGCGTCAATCCACTCGAGCGCCTTCTGCTGGTCCTTGCTGGCAACATACTCGCTCAGCGCCTTGTTGAGCAAGGCGAACTGGCGCTCATTGGCAGCGAACGTCGCCTTCTTCACCTGCAGGCGCTTGGCGTCATCAATGGCACTACTGGCGAAGAGCTGCTCGAGCGCCTCGAACACAACGTTATCAGATGAGGACGCCGATGGGGAAGTAGGAGATCCTGGCTGGCGCACGCGCTTGAGCGGGTTCTCCACGCCCGTACTGCCGAATCCGCCAGCGCCTCGCTCGGTCTCTTCGATCTCCTCAACGACCGAGATGTCTGCGTACTCGATCTTCTCGAGGATGAGCTGCGCGACCCGATCACCGCGCTTGACTGCAGGGCAATGCATGCATACATGTGTCAGGTTGGCGTTCGCACGATCCATGAATCAGCGTCTCCACATCACTTACCTTCAAAGTCTTCGTCTGCGTGGTTGAAGATGATCACGCCCACGTTGCCTCGGTAGTCAGCGTCTTTTGTTCAGAAATACGCCAGCACACAGAAACAGAGATTAGCTACGCATTCGTCATTCATTGCAAAAGGTCAGACAGAAAAGCACTCACCGATGACACCAGCGCCAGTGTCGATGAACTTCTTGAGCGCGAGCCCCGATCGAGGCGCCACGCGCGCGTAGCAACCATTTGGCACCGCGACCACGAGGTCGGTCTTGACGAGCCCCTTGCCTCTCGCAGGGATCACGGCGTCGTAAGCGCTCGAGAGATCGAAGCCCGCGGCGAGCGCGGAACCTCTCGACGGGATGATCGCGAGGTCGGTGAGCTTCTTGACGCGGAGTACTGGGGCGGACATGGCTCTTCTTGTGTGAGGACTGCTAGCGATGACGGAGCGGATGCTGCTGGTGTTGAAGGGCGAGCGTCGAATGGCGAATGGGATGCTCCGGGGTGAGCAGGTTGCCGCACGTCGCCAGCACCAGCGGCGCATTGCTGGCTGTCTTGTTTTGGCGCCATTTTTTGTCAACACCCGCCAAAAAAGAAAAGGCACAACGTCATATTTTATTGGTCGAAATTAAAAATGCATTATCCAATAAGAGCGCCGTAAATTATTATTTTGACCAATCATATACTAGTACTTGACAGGGATTCTCAGATGCTGAAAAAGTATCTTTGCAGGTCAGACAGTGGTGGCGGTGGTGCAGAGAGCGAGCGCATCAAAAGCGCGTCTGTGGGTCCCAGACGCCAGGCAGCAGCGCGGACGCGTACATGAGCGGCGAGATGTCCGAGTCGCGATCGAACACCTTGTCGCTCCAGAAGCTCAGCAGCTTCGCCACGCAGGTGTTCCAGCCCTCGCGGTCGTTTAGCGCCGCGACCTTCAGCCCCAGCACGGTGCCCATCTCGCGAAACAGCAGTCGATACGCTGGCGGGTACTCGAAGCGACGCGACCTGAACAGCTCATCGATGCTTCGAAGTGCGGCGTTGTGCAGCACGTTGGCCCACGCCTCGGATCGGAACCACTCGGCGAGCCAGAGCGCTTCGCCCGAGTCCAGCTCGTCGCTCGTGACGAAGCGCGACAGCTTGCGCTCCACGAGAGTGACCATGTCCGCGATCTCCCGCTTGAGTACGCTCTTGTCGGGGCTTTGGCGCTGCAGAAGACGGTACGTCACCAGTCCGTCGAAGGGGTCGAGGTTGCCCTCGCTCGACACCGTCACGTGCTGCAGATCGACCGACATCTTCCAGACCATGCGCAATGCTCGTCCGCCGAGGCCGTGGATCACAAAGCTCTTGTACGCGATCTCCGCCAGTTGGATCGCCCACCTGTTGTACTTTGGGTCGTCGCGAGCGATGCTCATGCGGTTCAGCGCAAACATCCACTTGGTCAGGTAGTGGTAGTACTGCCCGTCGTCCTGCTCGTCCTCTTTGCCGATGCGCAGTCCTCCGAGCGTGGGTTCCGCGCGCGTGGCGCTGCCCAACTGACGCTGCGAGTTGCGGTAGCAGCCGAGCTCTGCGTGCACGTCGCGGATGAGCGCGTCCGCTTGGTCGAGGAGCCTCGCTCTGTCTTCTTCACCCTCGCTGGCGCAGTAGGACAGGGAGATGTAGTTGCACACACCGAACGCGTCGCTCCACAAGTACCGCCGGCTGCGTCCTGGGAACGCCAGTGGCGTCCACGCTGGCCCCGTGTACGGTGAATAGACTCGATCCATGATCGCCCGCACGCGTGTCAGTACGCTCTTCTCAACGACACCTGCCATGGGTGACTCCTCTTGGTGAGTACAGCGAGAAATTGGTAATGAGGCGCTAGCTTCACTTTCAGTGGGATGGCTGAATGGCTGCACTTGTGCCAGTTGAGCTTTGTCATGCAGTCTCAGATTTTTAAACCCAGCCAATCGAGAGCTAACCAGAAAAAGAAACGGGGCGCTTGTTAAAAGAGTCAAGAACATACAACAGCATCGTCCATTGCCTTCTTCTTTCTACAGTTAGCCACCGCTAGAAATCCAAACAATCGATCAATGCATTCAACCAAACAGCACGCGCTTGACTAGTTCACTAAACTGCGCACCGCCAAAGTCGTTCTCGCCCTTGACCGTTGCCCGCAGCACGCGCTCCGCCTTCTCGATGAGCGCCTCCGCCAGGTAGAAGTGGCCCTGCGCGTCTTGCGCGTAGAAGAAGAATTTAAACTGTGGCCCCACGTCGCCCGATGCCATCGTGAAGATGCGGTTCGCGGCGAACGCCTGCTCGATCTCCGACTGCGACGGGATTTGCGGCAGATGCACGGCGATGTTGCCGACCACGCGGCAGTTGGTCCACTTGGCCTGGAAGGACGCGGCGTCGATGACGGGGTTGGGCACGAGCGTGAACGCTGGTGCGGTAGGCGACGCTGTTGCTCCTCCACCCGAACCGCCAAAGTCCATGTCGAGGAGGTCCATGCTCGGAGCCGCAGCTGGTGGCGCTTGGTGTGTTCGTACGTGGCCTGGCGCCGCGGGGGCGTTGTACTGCTGCTGGTGGGAGCTGTAGCCTTCTTCGTCCTCGTCCTCACCGCCTTCGCCGTCGTCTTCTTCGTCTTCGTCGCCCAGGTCCGCCACAGGAGCAGCCAAGTGCGTAGGGGCAATGAAAAGCTCGCTCGGTTTGTTGTACACCACTGCGAGCGTGTTGAACTCCTGGAAGAGCTTTTCCCGCAAGTCGCTCTCGACCATCTCCGTGAACTGGTGCACCGGCTCCTCCGCCCGGAACTGCGCGACAATGGCGGCGGCCTGTTCCGTGGACTGGCGCTCCAGCAGACGGTAGTAGAGCAGCGCGCGGTCGCGCACGTCCTGGTGGTTCGAGTCGTTGATCGCCGACTGCAGCAGGCGACCGAGCATGCTCTGCATCTCTGGTGGACGCTTGAAGAACAACTTGAGCGCAGACGTGAGCAGCTCCAGGAGCACGGTCGGCGACGTCTCTTCGCTGAACTCGTCAATGAGCTTCTCGAGCACGTACGGCGCGCGGCGCATGTCCTGACCAAACTCGCCGATCAGCCACACGATCGCAGCCTTCGCCTGCGATTGCTGCACCGACGAGATGATGCGCGGTAGAACGTCGAGCACGTCATGGCGCTTCTCCGGGTACTTGCGCAGCAGATCCTTCATCACCACGAGACTCTCGTCGCGCACGTAGTCGAGGTTCATCTCCAAAAAATCCACCATCGTGTCCACAATCTGGTCCTGCATGGCCGACATCGCCTGCGCCGCCGCCTGCGAGCCGTACGCGTCCGGCGCGTTCGGGTACCCCGGCAGGAACCCAGCCGAGAAGTTGTTGCTCACGGCGATGTCCGCAATCGCGCGGATCGAGCGGCGCGCGAGCTCCTGGTCGACGTCCGTCACGTATTCACTCAGCTCCGTGATGATGTCCGCGACGTTAGACGCGTCCGCGACGCCCGAGAGGATATCGATCTTGACGTACTTGACGTGCGTCGGCTCGTTGTAGCGGTTGTAGAACTGGCGGTAGTCGCGGCTGAAGATGCGCGGCTTCTTGCCGACCATGAGCAGGATATGGTGCAGCACGCAGAAGTTGATCTCGTGGCTGCCGCCGGCCATGAGTGTGAGCAGCGGGTGGTGCATGCGCTCGAAGACCTGCTCCTGGATGCCTTCCATGCGCTCGGTGAGGTGGAAGAAGCACTTGGCCGTGCCCAGCACCACTGCGCTGTTGGACACGCGCAGACACTGCTCGAGCGTGTTCATAATGTTGAACACCTCGTCCTCGTTCACGGGTTTGTAGCGCGCCGCGATCTGCAAAATGTTGCACTGTCCCCACTCGTTGAAGTCCGAGATGCGGCTGAGCAGGTGCATGACGATCTGCTGGTTGATCGCGATGCCACCCTCGTCCGCCATGATCTCGTTGAGCACCACGAGGCAGTTGGACACGACCTGCGGGTCGCGGTCGCGGATCATGTTGTAGAGTGTGTCGATCATGTCGCTCTCCTTGATCAGCTCCGGGTTGAGCGAGTGCACCTTGAGGATGCCGATCACGCCCGTCTTGCGCACGTACGCGCTCGTGTCCGTGAGCGACTGCTGCAGCGGGTCGTGGATGTACTCCAGGATCGAGTCCAGGCGCAGCGAGCAGAGCGAGCGCAGCGCCAGACCACGCACCATTGGGTCCTCATTGCGGCTGTAAATAGTACATAAGATGTTAGGCATACGAGGGTTAGCTCTTCTGGTAGAGTAGCGATTGAATCAGTGACATCATAGTTAGAGACGCACCAGTCGTTGAGCAGCGTATTGATGCACATGATGGCGAGGTCTGAGTTCTTGTTGGCGTAGTTGGTCAGGTAGAGGTAGACCATCTTCTTGGAGATGAGGTCCTTCGTGTCCACGCAGAGCACCATCTCGCTGAAGAGCCGCGAGACGTCGATGCCGAGCGTCATGTACGCGATCACCTTCTTGATGATCTCGCGCTTGCGCTTCACGTCCTTCTCAACCGTCACTTCGCGCAGCAACTGTTACGTATAGAGGCACGCATACGTATCATAGCACATCACACGTATCAGCATTCATACACAAACGATCTTTCCCCACAAACACACATAACCATTCGATCGAGTTGCTTCTTCTTACGTTCTTGAGCTCGTTCACTTCGCCCTTCTTCTTGTCCGTAAAGTAGTTGGGGTTGCCGGCGCCACCAAGCGCGCGGCCGCCTGGACCAGGGGGCCCTGGTGGAGGAGGACCGCTAGGGCCGTTTGGGTAGCCGGCGTTCATGTTGCCGTGGCCGGACATGGAGGGGAACATGCTGCTGCCAGAGGTGCGCGGGCGGATCGATCTGCGGGGCGAGCGGAGGATCTGCTTCTGAAATGCTGATTGAGAGCCTACGTGGCTCAATAACACAAACACACGACCGCTCTCCCTGAAGTGGACCACACCTGTTTGTAAAATAAAATATTTTCTCAAAGTTTCAATCGTATAAAATATCTTTTTACAGTGCGCCTTATAATCACACGGACACTTGCTCTTTTTTTGGAAAAAATGGCCAAAAATTAGATCAGAAAACTTTCGTTGCATTCAAACAATGTGCAAAACAGAGCTTTATCAGCATCCAAAATGTGAGCTTTTGGACCGCTACCAAAACATCACACGTTCAGAATATCATTTTTCGACAGGGCATGAAAGAAATGGGACGGCGCGGTGAGATTGGTAAAAATGTATTTACGCTTCGTTTTTGACGACGCAAAATGATTGGCTATGCTGAGCACAATTAGACGACAGATGCCACAAATGTTAAGCTCCATTCACTTCGAATTCTCATGTCGAGAGGAACAGAGCTGAGTGAGGTAGAGCGGCAGCGAACGCTGGACTTTCAAAAGTTCGGGTACTCAATCCGATGGATCGCAAGTGAAGGCAAACAAAACAAGCGCATGGTCCAGTCATTTCTTGCATCTCCAAGTGCCTACGGTATCTCGAAGCGCCCTGGAAGACCTTCCAAGTTGACCGAGCGACAAGAAAGGCTACTCCTTCGCGAAGCGTCAAAGGGAAAAAGAGCACCTGGCAGCTCAAAAACGCGCTCAATCTACCGCTTCACCTTTCCTCCGTTCAGTGCTTTTTGAAGAAAGCGAGCCACCTCGAGTACAAGAAGCGTCTTGCTGCCTCGATGTTGACCAGGTCCCACATCAATGCACGACTTTTGTGGGTACAAAACAAGATCAACTACGGTGACCTCTGGAACACAGTTGTGTTTTCGGATGAAAAGAAGTGGAACCTGGACGGCCCAGATGGCCTCCAGTACTATTGGCACGACACACGCAAAGAAGAAGAGTACTACAAGAATCGACAATCGGGTGGCGGCTCTGTGATGGTTTTGGGTTGCGTTTTTGGTAAACGGCAAGAGCGACATTGATTTCTTGGACGGCACCCAAGATTCGACTGCATATTTTGCCACACCCCGTAAGTACTTGCTCCCTTTCCTAGTAGCAAACCATCCCGATCACACTTTGAGGGAGACGGAGCGAGCGATTTTGGAGTTGGGTCTGAACGTCATGGCGTGGCCATCAAATTTCCCGGATCTCAACCCAATTGAAAACCAGTGGGGAGCTCTCGCGCGCGCTGTTTACAATGAAGATCAGCAGTTTGACACGAAGGAAGAGCTCAATTCTGCTATTATCCGAGGTTGGGCCACTGTGACCAGCGATTTGATGAATGCACTTGTCCAGTCGACGCCAAACTACTGTCAGCAAGCTACCGAGTGCAAGGGCGCATACACTACGTATTAGATCGCAGTCGGGGCTTCATTAACGTTTTTGTTACCAATCTCACCGCGCCGTCCCATTTCTTTCATGCCCTGTCGAAAAATGATATTCTGAACGTGTGATGTTTTGGTAGCGGTCCAAAAGCTCACATTTTGGATGCTGATAAAGCTCTGTTTTGCACATTGTTTGAATGCAACGAAAGTTTTCTGATCTAATTTTTGGCCATTTTTTCCAAAAAAAGAGCAAGTGTCCGTGTGATTATAAGGCGCACTGTAAATGCGGTCCACGAAAAAGGACCAAATTTAGGATGGCCCACATATTTTAAATGATCTTTGTTTCCATTAAATAAAGTAGTTTGTTCAATTTACAAAACCATTTCGCCTCACCTCACTTCGAATATATAAAACAGTGTGTCAAACTTTGCGCTTTACTAAACCTACACCGCGAGATATGCAATCAATTACGTCAATTTTAATGCAAAAAAGAGTTTCAGCGCCATTCACAAAAAGAACGGGTCAGGATCAGGATAAAACTTTGAGGTTTTAACGCATTTCCTCAACCATGGGTAAGGACTCTCTACTGAAACTATCACCCCAAACCAAATAATTCCTTCACGAAAGCGCGTATTTAAGTCAATTTCTTTAATCCAAAGCGGACGACTTTTAATATCAAAGCACATACCTCATGGTGGACACCAAGTCCTCGTTTATTACGCGATTCATCGAGAATGTCACCTTTGAAATATATTTTCAACAAATACTGGCGATGCATTCACTCGAAGAAAGAAAGGTATGTTGCCGACTTCGCGCACAAGGCCTCGCCCTGGCCACGGTTGCAAAAACATTGAATGTATGTAAACGAACCGTCCAACGTTGGTTGAATAACAAACCGATGGTTTCTCGCCCATCGAATCGATCTCATTTAAGGAAATAGAATGAGTGGCAGAGAGAGAAAGTGGCAGAATTTTTTCTCAACAATAACACGAACAGGCTGCGAGACGGAATCAAGTTTGTTGCAACTTCGTTTGACATTTTTGTCTCCCTGGGTACCATTCAACGAATACTTCATGAAAGTCAACTCACATTCAAGAAGGCCTCCACGGCGTACGGAGAGGCAGACCTTGCGCGTCAGAAGGAGTTCTTGTCAACACTATCTCAGCATGCCACCAAGCCTTGGATTGCGTTGGATGAAGCAGCTTTCTTTCTCAACCACTCGCGCAAGTATGCATGGAGTAAAAGGGGGAAGCCAGCTATTGTAAGGAAGCCCGGATCCCGTGAGAAAATGCACTCGCTGATCCTCGCCATCTCACCAAATGGAGTGGTTGAGTGGCATCTGGTACAAGGAAGCATCAACTCAACACGTTTTCATTCATTCTTGAGTGGGTTGCCAAACGATACCAACATGGTCTTGGGCAATGCTGTAACGGGGTACACACATTGGGTTACACCGCCGTAGCCCAACTCGCCTTTGTCTTTGCCAAACACAGTTCGCACAATAGTTTTACGACCGAACCCAAGGTTCGCCGAACCTAGCATTTGCAGCCGGAGCGTACTTTACGCCGGCGAGAGCCAGCCCAGAGGGCGGCTCCTTCCATTGACCATA
>JALBZB010001123.1:0-12882 GCA_038050625.1 Pythium sp. MPC-2022a
AAAATCGACTCAAAAATAGTTATTTCGCAGTGTTCGCGGTTTTAACTGAACCAAAGCCGTTTTAACAGATTCTATTTTTACCGTAAATCGCGCAATACATTCATAAGGATAAATGCTTTTGCTCAGTTATAACCGCTCAATGTATTTTTCGTAATGGCTGAATAGCCAAATTTCGTGCGCGTTTTTTATACTTGCGTTCACTATCGGTAGACTGAGTTTGTTTCACTCCGGGAGAATAGGATTGGGGCTCTTTGGAGTGAAACAGGTCCAAAAACATACAAACTCCAAGACAGAGCTCGGATTCAGTTTCAGGCATACAAAATCAAGTAAAACATATTGCAAAAATGTATTTATACAAGCAATACACTATAAGCAACTTTCACGGTACAGATATCCAATAAGGAAAACCAATTAACAGTCGGTACTTAAATCAGGTCAGATATCGTCTTTAAGAGGATTTTAAAGACGAGCGCCGGTTTTGAACGACTTTGACAAATTGGAGCCAAAAATTTTGATGTGTGATTGGTTCACAACCAAATCAGCGAATCCGATTACGGTTGATTGTCCAATACATTTTGAAAGATGAGTGTGTAAATTTGTTTTAGCGAAAGCCGATTGCGAAAACTGGCGTAACCACCCACAATTCGGAATCGGCTTTCGTTGATGCATGCTTATACACTAAGCTTACTAAATGTATGATGAAGTCAACCATAACCGGATTCCTCGTCGGTATGTATAATCTCAGCTTTATGCAATTGTGGCTAATGTTTAGCAGAGAGTAATCTCAGAGTTAAAGTCCTGACTTTGATTCCTTCGCTATGAATTTCTTCTACAAGCTCCAATGAAAATCACTCTCATCAATGTCTTTCAGTTAACCGTGCCATGCATTTTCTAGGTCAAACGCAGATTTTGGCTCGCCGAACGACGTTGGTCAAATGGAGCGTAACCCACCCATTTGACCAACGTCGTTTGGTAAGCCAAAATCTGCGTTTGACCTAGAAAATGCATGGCACGGTTAACCGAAAGACATTGATGAGAGTGGTTTTCGAGTATAAAAGGGTCTTCTATACGTGATTTTGCGTTTTGGGTGCTGCGTGACCGCGGCGTGTCACTGGCCCCTCCATACGAACCACAATAGGTTGCAGCAAGAAGCAAAGATTTTTTCAACAATCCCCCCTGTTTGAAGAGCTCTCATTCGCCAACAAGCTCCCAGCAGCTCAAGCACCACCACTCCACCAGAGAACAAACCGCACACGCAAGATGGCCAAGCTCAGTATCAAGAACGTTGACCTCAAGGGCAAGCGCGTGCTCATTCGCGTGGACTTCAACGTGCCGTTCGCCAACGGCGCGATCTCCAACACGCAGCGCATCGACGCGGCGCTGCCGACGATCCAGTACGCGCTCGACAATGGCGCCAAGTCGGTCGTGCTCATGTCCCACTTGGGCCGCCCGGACGGCAGCGTCGTCGCCAAGTACTCGCTCGCGCCGGTCGCGACCGCGCTGTCCGCGAAGATCAACCGTTCGGTCACGTTCCTGAACGACTGCGTCGGCGCCGAGGTCGAAGCCGCGACGGCGAGCCCAGCGGACGGCTCTGTGTTCCTGCTTGAGAACCTACGCTTCCACGTGGAAGAGGAAGGCAAGGGCAAAGACGCCGCCGGCAACAAGGTGGTCGCCTCCAAGGAGGACGTGCAGAAGTTTCGTGCGAGCCTGAGCAAGCTCGGCGACGTGTACGTGAACGACGCCTTCGGCACTGCGCACCGCGCGCACAGCTCGATGGTCGGCGTGGACCTCCCAGTGAAGGCGGCGGGTTTCCTTTTGGACAAGGAGCTGGTGTACTTCGCCAAGGCTTTAGAGTCGCCAGAGCGCCCGTTCGTGTCGATTCTCGGCGGTGCCAAGGTCGCGGACAAGATCCAACTGATCATGAACATGCTCGACAAGGTGGACGAGATGGTCATCGGCGGCGGCATGGCGTTCACGTTCAAGAAGGTGATCAACAAGATGGAGATCGGCAGCTCGCTCTACGATGAAGAAGGCGCGAAGATCGTCGAGGCGATTGTTGAGAAGGCCAAGGCGAAGAACGTCACGCTCCACCTGCCGACGGACTTTGTGATCGCCGACAAGTTCGCGGCGGACGCGGCCACCAAGGTCGTGACCCAGGAGGAAAACATCCCGGCCGGCTGGTTGGGCCTCGACGTCGGTCCAAAGTCTCAGGAAGTGTTCGCGGCGGCGATCCTGAACGCCAAGACCATTGTGTGGAACGGTCCAATGGGTGTGTTCGAGTTTGACGCCTTCGCCAACGGCACGAAGACCGTCATGGACGCCGTCGTGAAGGCCACGACCACTGGCGCCACCACCATCATCGGCGGCGGCGACACTGCGACGTGCTGCGTCAAGTTCGACACGGAAGATAAGGTGAGCCACGTGAGCACGGGCGGCGGTGCCAGTCTGGAGCTGCTGGAAGGTAAGGTGCTGCCTGGCGTGGACGCGCTGTCGTCTGCGTAAGCCACGCCCCTTGTTCTTCTTCACCCCACGTGTCCATTCATCCGTCCGTCTGCTCGACCGTCACTACTGCGTACCCCATTCGTGACGAGCTGCAGCGAACCAGCGTGAAAGTAACCAACCATTTTAAATAATCCTGCGAGTCCGAATAAAACAAAACACACACACGTGATGATGATCCACATACACTACCTTGTTGTTTCATACCCACAATCCGCATGATGTAATACGCAACGAGAATGAGAAGCGACGCATTCAAACTCAATACGAACACGATAGCTGTGCAACAAAGCTTTTCCATATGTCCATTATAATGATTGATTGATGCACGCGTGCATGCCTACAGCAGACAGACACACTGCTCCATTCGTACCAACTTACTTACACCTCCGTCGCTGAATACGAGCTCGAGTAGCCGATCTGGTCGAAGCCCGTCATCGCGCTATAATTATTGTACTGCTGCTGCGACTCGGCGAACTCGCGCTCCACCTTCGTGCTGTTCCAATCCTCCATCTCGCGCTTGTAGCGCGCACGATCGATCTTCTCCTTCTCGACAAACGGCGCCTTCTGCTCGTCCGTGGCTTTCGACCACGCTTCGCCGAGCTGCTTCGAGATCTCCGTGTTCTTCATGTCCTGGTGCTCAGCCTTGATACGCGGCCGCATCACTTGGCTGTAGAACAGGAACGCCGACGACGCGCGCTTTGGCGCGTCCGGGTGCTTCTTCGCGCGCTTGTTGGGCACGCGCAGTGGGCCGTCGTAAGACGCCATCTCCTCCTCGTAGCGCTGCTTGTCGGACTCGGCAGCGGCTTTCCACGGCTGCTTGTCGTCATCCGTCATCTTGGCCCAGGCGTCTGCGATCGCGCGCATCACGTCCGTGACCTTGGAGTTCTCGGGCATCGTGGCCTTGATCTCTTCGCGCTTGTCCATCGAGAAGAGGATGTAGGGCGACTTGCCGCGCTTGGGCGCGCCTGGCGCCTTCTTCTGCAGGCGCTTGCGCTTCTTGCCGTCCTTGGTCAGCGGCACCCATGCCGAGCCTTCCGACGCGGCTGCGAGTGGCTCCATGATGCTTGCTTGCGTGCGTTCCGTGTGTCGCTTCCTGCTTCACCTCGCTTTTCTATGCCTATACTCAAGCGCCGAGCAAATCGAAGAATGAGGGGAAATGTATGCCATACAAAAACGCTGTCGCTTTTTGGACGCAAAAGGCGAGCGGCGTTTTTTTACTGGCGCTTCTCCCCGAGCCCTAGAATGAAAGGCTCCATTGAGCGAGGTCATCTCTCCTCGTCAGAGAGTGATTAGCCTCAGAATTTAAATTTGACAGGAGAGGCGACAAGTGAAAACCTGTAGAAAACGATTGAGGTTTTTTGTTTAACCTTGAGGTTTATTGCAATAAACCTCTTGCGGAACCAATCCGCATCTCGCTCCAAAACTCAAAAAATGCGCGCGAAACCTCTCTTCTAGAATATCGAAGGCTGTATCATAGGTTATCTTCTTATTGGCTGAAAACGTTTATTTTTTCCGCCAATCATACTCATCTTAAAGGATTCCACAACCCCGCCCGTCCAACAACCAAAAGGCGGCAACCAAGAGGCAACCAAGACAAAGCACAGCAAGATAGCAAAATGGCGAAGCACCACCCGGACCTGGTCATGTGTCGCAAGCAGCCGGGCGTGGCGATCGGTCGCCTGTGCGAGAAGGACGACGGCAAATGCGTCATCTGCGACTCATACGTGCGTCCCTGCACGCTCGTGCACATCTGCGAGGAGTGCAACTACGGCTCGTACGAAGGCCGCTGCGTCATCTGCGGCGGCCCCGGCATCTCGGACGCCTACTACTGTCGCGAGTGCACGCAGCTCGAGAAGGACCGCGACGGGTGCCCCAAGATCGTCAACCTCGGCAGCTCCAAGACCGACCTGTTCTACGAGCGGAAGAAGTATGGCTTCAAGAAGCGGTGAGCTGCGTGAGCGAGTGGATGAGCGAGGCGAGGTGTGGTGTCGTTATGCGCGCGCACGCACACACAGAGAAAAAAAGACACGGACATATAGCCGGCGTATAGCGAGCACTTCTGCGACGAAAAGCTACTGCTGCTCGCAGCGTGCGGTGAGCAAGGAGAGTTCAGGTGGGAGAGCACAATATCTGCGCTACGTGTGGGTTTTTACTAACTAATTGGGAAGGTCGATTGTTTATATTTCGCTCGCTTTCCGCCTGCCGTTTGCCTTTTGTATGAACTTTATATCGCACCAAGTCACGTAGTATTGCAGCGTTGCTCTCGGGTGCAGCCCTAATGCATTCTTCCGCACCATGTTTGGTATCAAAGAAGCACAGATGAAGCGCTAGCTGACTTGTTTATCTTACGGCAGTGATTGTGCTGATGTGACAGAGTCAGGATCGCCGCAGCAATGTGAGCAATTCAAGCAATCATCCGCGTTGTGGAGCAGTTCAGGACTCACTCTCATTACATTTGCGCTGCACAAGGGAACCACGCTGAAGCGCGAGATCAAGATCCAAGTGGATGCCCAATTGTGTTCCTCAAGTTTGGCGCCGGCACAGCAACACACTAGTGCGCTCTTCAGTGACTGAAATCGTGGAGCTACAATGGTTTTGCATTATCCTGACCCAATATTCTAACTATTAGTGAGATGCTGCAGCAGATGCGTACTGGGGTGTTTAACAGCGCACAAATACACAGACACTCATACGGACTGACTCGACTCGAATCCTGGAACGTGATCAAGTTGGCAAGGAAGCGAGAGAAAGGGTAACATGGTAAGCAATTCTACAGCATGTGACTGATACTGAAAGGCTTGACCTCATCTGCTGATCTTGAGTGTTTGTGTAAAAATTCAAGGAAGAACCCACACAAAAGGCAGCATCAAAATATTTGTTGATAGCGAAGCCACAGTACCAAACGCAAATTGTCAATCGTGAGTTCAATTAATCGCAGTAAGTTTGTCTTCCTTGCCTGCAGTACGGCTAGCGATCTCTTTCGTTCTCTCTCTCTCTCTCTCTCGTCACTGCTTACAGTTTTAGTGCTTGCACCCACCAGTGATCTTGAGGCACTTGGTGGACTCGAAGATGCTGAAGAGGTTCGTCATGATAGACCAGACCAGCGCAAAGCAGCAGTAGAAGATCGTGACGCCGCCCATGATCTTGGACGAGCCACCGTGGCGCTTGAGCTCCTGGGTCTGAGCCTTCTGAGCAGGCAGCAGCGGCAAGAAGCACAGCGCCAGCAGCTTCATCGCGTACGAGATCATGATGGTGATCGTGACGTCGCGGCGCACCGCGTCCGTGTCGTTCAGGATGTCGTCGTTGAAGACCTTGAAGCCCGAGTTGACGTTCTTGGTGAGGGTCTTGGAGAACGGGTCCGAGAGGTTGTTGACGGTCGTCATGAGTCCGTAGATGGCACCTTCGTTGCCCTCGCCCGCGAGCTCCACAACCACGAAGCTCGAGATGATGAAGCTGATGTACGCTGGCACGTTCTCAACGATCGGCAGTCCGAGCCAGAACCACTGGTTGCGCACGACATTCCAGGTCGTGAGCATCGTGCACCAGACGTCGATGAAGATGACCGCGAAGGCCGTGATCGCGACCATGACGCGCCAGTTCCATAAGAGACCGTACTTACCCGTAAGGACAAGTGTGGCGACCGCCACAGCGTTGCCGATGATGCTACTGATATTGTTACTCAGTGTCGTGGCACGGACCCAGTAGCTGGTGATTGGGTCACTTGCCACATAGCTGAAGTTCGCAAAAATTCCTGCGAAGAACGTGTACGCGATGACCTGATAGACGGCACGCGACTGGATGGCGCACCAGAGCGCGTTGATGTACTGCGAGAACGCCGGCGCCTTCACGCGCTTCTCCGAGATGAAGAACCACGTGAGCGGGATCACCGGGAGCGTGCAGATGCCCAGAATGAGCATCACGGTCGGGAAGCTAATACCGTAGCTGAAGTCGCCGCCGTAGTCCTCCGAGTTGAGTCCGAAGCCGAGAATGACGTTCGCGAAGATGCTGAACATCGTGCGCGTCGTGTAGATCGCCGTCTGCGTGCGTCCGCGGATGGCTTCCGGCTCGCGCTGGGCGTACTCGACCACCACCGCGTCGGCGGCGACGTCAGCGAACAGGTAGCCGAGCGACGCGAGCATCATGAGCACGATGTACTTGCCGCCGGTGTTCGGTGCGTTGAAGTTGATGCTGCTCTTCTGCGGGTCCGTGTAGAGGTCTGGCTTGACTTCACGCAGACTCGGATCGGAGAAGTACGGGTCGCCGAGCGGCAGGAACGCCATGGTGAACAGCATCACGCAGCAGAGCGTCCAGCCGAGGATCATGTACGGACGGCGACGGTAGCCGAAGATGGGGACGCAGTCCGAGATGATGCCGATGAACACCTTGAGCGACCACGGGATGTTGAGCAGCGCGCGCGCAGAGGTCGTCTGGGTGCCCTCCATGTTCAAGTAGTAGGTGAGGAACGGCATGACGGTGTTGGGCAACGTGCCGTAGACCAGACCTACGGCGGCGTACTGTGCGAGCAGGCCGAAGGACTCTTTCGAGAGCAGGCTGGGTGCGCCGCCTTCACGGAGAGCGCCGCCGTTCTCGATGTCGTCGTTGATTCCGTCGCGCGGCGTCTTGGCGTCCACGTAGTCCTCGCCGCCGAGCTTGGAAGTGGAGCTGATGTACGAGACGCGCTCTACGATGTCGACGCGTGCAGCAGACGACGCCATTGTTGTTTTCGAGTTTGCTGCGTGAACTTGTTGATGAGGGCTTGTCCTGGTTGGGTATCAGCTCCTCCCTCGTGACTGTTGGTATACTGGCTAAAAGGCAAATTGAGAAGTGAGGCTTCCACGCAGCAACAAAGAGGCGAGCTATGATCCAACACAACAAACTAGGTCCTTGCGTTGCCTTGACGTTGAGCTAGCTGGTTGGTCCTCGGGTGTTGCAGATCCTGTTAGAGTCTTGCAGACGCAAACGGTACAGTACCCCAAGACATCTATTACGCTGCATGTGTGTTGTGTTATTCGTTCGTTGGCTCAATACAGTGCAAGGCTTTCCAGGTGCACGCATGCTTATCTCCAACAGCTTTTACAAGCATTCTCGTCCAGAGTGTCTGTCGAGCGAGTGACGAGGAGTAAATCCACTACAATGAAGATAGATGTCAAGGCAAAGACAGCGCCGATGTAAGTCTTTTGTGCCTGCGACCAATACGGATAGGTCGATGGAATGTTGCTGTCCATCCCATGCAAATGAATGTGCGTGCAGTTGTGCCCGTCAAGAGTTGTTCGTGTACACAGTGCGTTCACAAGAAGAACACCGCGCGAGAGAGTGAGCATGGAAACGTGTTTTTTCAAGATGAAGGGGAAAGCCATGAAAAGAGCAGAAGTAGTTAAGCACCATCTGCGGAAACAAAGTCACAAGGACCTAACGATTGTGTTTCACTTTTTGCAGGTTGTAGTCAATGCGGTTCGCTGTGTGGCAAGTTTGGGTTGGTGAGACGGGTGCTACCCACATCGAGAAGCACTTGTGGTGGGTCTTATTTGAGCAAATCATGACCCAACAGACTTTATGAAGTTCTTTATGAGCGAAATATGAACCAGAAGCGTCAATGCATTTTGATTATGCGTGCCCTCTGTTGAAAGTGCACCTGGAACTTGGCGCCCGTTTGTGGTGCCGTGGATAATAAGTGCTGAATGATTTGTCCGTTCGTTGACGACCACGCGCACATCTCCTCTACTGCCCATCTCTCTATCTATCTATCTCTGACATCTCATGTCGACGAGTGATGAGTGAGCGAGCGATACAATAAGATGCAGACTCTCCACTGAATGCCAGCATGGAAGTATAGTGGTGTGATTTGCACGTTCCTACGGCTCGAAGTCTACCTGTGTACGCCAACCATTGGTGTGCGATCGACTCTGGGATCTGGCAGTGAATCCTTCAGTTCTGTTCCACATCTCGCAACCAGAGAGCAGAAATGTATGCTGTCAGTTCAATGAATTCGAACATTCGTCGTCCATCCCCACACGTTTACAAGCATTCCCAAAGAGCGACGACGCTACGTGCGTCAGTGAAATGCCTCCCAAGCTTAGTGCGGCGTGGTCCCTATTGCCCTATTGTTACCATACGCGTCGCAAGCTGTGGAACATAATACTAGTGCTCTTAGGAGTAGCTTCCATGAAATCCGGGCTGCACTCCTCTCCACACTTTCGCTTCTACTGAACAGTACTCACTGTTAGTACATGTTATTTTGTGGACGTCTGGAGAAATTTATTTATGTATGTATTGGCTGGCTACTGACACAGATTAACAAATTGGAGAATGGACTGTCTCAAAACAACTATCTCCTCAGCTCAGCTCATCCACATGCGCAGTACTCAGTTTATCCACAATACCCAGAATCGCTATCTACTGTGTCCTATTGCGTACTTGTCTAGTTGTCACCTTCAAAACGTTGGGTGTCTTGGCAGCTTCACAGTCAACAAACACTGATGTGTTTGTTGATCACATTTCAAACTGTCACAGTAACGGACCGTGATGGTATTTACAGTGCTAAAGCTGAAGAAGTTCCCAAGTCATCGACTGAGCTTAACAAAAGAAGGACAGTCTTGTTCAGATCCCCACTTTAGTGGATGGCAACGCCTTTGGAAGTTATTGAGCAAGTTACTATTGAAAATACGCTCCGACATGATGAACATCACTCGATTAGCGGCAATTGCGCAACATCTGCTGCACCATGGTTTCTATAAAGATCTGCGTTAACGCAGACACCCCGGCACCCTCGTGAAGCAAAACACACACGGAGGAGCTGCACAGCGTATCCTTCAGAGAGAAACTACGTATATATATATTCGACCACTGAGTACGCCACCACTGCACAGCAACTGGTGCAACCACCACATCAGTGGCCTTCGTGATGTACTCTTGCGACTGAATGTGACTGACTCACTCACATCAGCAAGAAATCCTGGAATGCAATCAAGACGACAATAATGCTGAGAAAAGAGTGGTGGGCGTGCAAACAGAGACTAGGTTCGAAGGTTGGTAAAAATCTGCTAACTCACGCCGACCTTGATTGAAGGTCAAAATTAATAGAGTGATGGTTTAACTATGAGTGAATGTCATTGTGCACCTTCAGGAAATTTTGCGACTGCCGATCACTATGTGATAACAAGACGCCAATCTTTGTAGCGCATAGGATGTATAGGATATAAATACTAATTTATGTTTAAACCGTTTTCAATTTGTAAATATCCTCTCTTATGCATGCTTAAGTAGGAGATTTTAACAAAAACTTTTGCTGAAAGCCGCTCGACAGAGAAAACTCCCTATCATTCACTATCAGTCGTCTGTCAAATTGTTTTAGCATTTATCCCAAAAAAGCAGGCGATTGCTAGTGAATAATGGGGAAATCTCCCTGTTGAGCGACTTTCAGCACAAAATGTCATCATTTTAGTGACTATAAAATGAAGCTTTTTTTCGTTCACGCAAATACATCTACCAGAGGATTCACAAAACACAAGCGTATTTAGCTACCGCAATTAGGACTGTGGTGGGTGACAGACTAAATCGTACTAGAAGTGCACAGCGTGCGAGCTCAGTGTTTTTTTCTTAGCTATCTACCTACCTCTCTCTCGTCACTGCTTACAGTTTTAGTGCTTGCACCCACCAGTGATCTTGAGGCACTTGGTGGACTCGAAGATGCTGAAGAGGTTCGTCATGATAGACCAGACCAGCGCAAAGCAGCAGTAGAAGATCGTGACGCCGCCCATGATCTTGGACGAGCCACCGTGGCGCTTGAGCTCCTGGGTCTGAGCCTTCTGAGCAGGCAGCAGCGGCAAGAAGCACAGCGCCAGCAGCTTCATCGCGTACGAGATCATGATGGTGATCGTGACGTCGCGGCGCACCGCGTCCGTGTCGTTCAGGATGTCGTCGTTGAAGACCTTGAAGCCCGAGTTGACGTTCTTGGTGAGGGTCTTGGAGAACGGGTCCGAGAGGTTGTTGACGGTCGTCATGAGTCCGTAGATGGCACCTTCGTTGCCCTCGCCCGCGAGCTCCACAACCACGAAGCTCGAGATGATGAAGCTGATGTACGCTGGCACGTTCTCAACGATCGGCAGTCCGAGCCAGAACCACTGGTTGCGCACGACATTCCAGGTCGTGAGCATCGTGCACCAGACGTCGATGAAGATGACCGCGAAGGCCGTGATCGCGACCATGACGCGCCAGTTCCATAAGAGACCGTACTTACCCGTAAGGACAAGTGTGGCGACCGCCACAGCGTTGCCGATGATGCTACTGATATTGTTACTCAGTGTCGTGGCACGGACCCAGTAGCTGGTGATTGGGTCACTTGCCACATAGCTGAAGTTCGCAAAAATTCCTGCGAAGAACGTGTACGCGATGACCTGATAGACGGCACGCGACTGGATGGCGCACCAGAGCGCGTTGATGTACTGCGAGAACGCCGGCGCCTTCACGCGCTTCTCCGAGATGAAGAACCACGTGAGCGGGATCACCGGGAGCGTGCAGATGCCCAGAATGAGCATCACGGTCGGGAAGCTAATACCGTAGCTGAAGTCGCCGCCGTAGTCCTCCGAGTTGAGTCCGAAGCCGAGAATGACGTTCGCGAAGATGCTGAACATCGTGCGCGTCGTGTAGATCGCCGTCTGCGTGCGTCCGCGGATGGCTTCCGGCTCGCGCTGGGCGTACTCGACCACCACCGCGTCGGCGGCGACGTCAGCGAACAGGTAGCCGAGCGACGCGAGCATCATGAGCACGATGTACTTGCCGCCGGTGTTCGGTGCGTTGAAGTTGATGCTGCTCTTCTGCGGGTCCGTGTAGAGGTCTGGCTTGACTTCACGCAGACTCGGATCGGAGAAGTACGGGTCGCCGAGCGGCAGGAACGCCATGGTGAACAGCATCACGCAGCAGAGCGTCCAGCCGAGGATCATGTACGGACGGCGACGGTAGCCGAAGATGGGGACGCAGTCCGAGATGATGCCGATGAACACCTTGAGCGACCACGGGATGTTGAGCAGCGCGCGCGCAGAGGTCGTCTGGGTGCCCTCCATGTTCAAGTAGTAGGTGAGGAACGGCATGACGGTGTTGGGCAACGTGCCGTAGACCAGACCTACGGCGGCGTACTGTGCGAGCAGGCCGAAGGACTCTTTCGAGAGCAGGCTGGGTGCGCCGCCTTCACGGAGAGCGCCGCCGTTCTCGATGTCGTCGTTGATTCCGTCGCGCGGCGTCTTGGCGTCCACGTAGTCCTCGCCGCCGAGCTTGGAAGTGGAGCTGATGTACGAGACGCGCTCTACGATGTCGACGCGTGCAGCAGACGACGCCATTGTTGTTTTCGAGTTGGGTCGCTTGCTGGTGTGTGTGGCTGCTGGCCGGAAAGCGAATTCGGAAGTGAGACGCTCAGCTGACAACGCGATGAGCCAACAGATTCAGTTCGTGTGGTGCGTGCTAATGCGAATACTGATCGATAGGTCTCTCTATTGACAGCAGAGAGGGTTTACGCTCTGGATCTGGCGCTGCTGCAAATTATCCGGAACCGCAGCCACCCATTACTAAACGCGCGCAACGTTCTTGTGGTTCAGCGGCGCGTGCGTTTCCATGAAGATCGACAGGCGGTTGCCTGAACCAATCCGGCATGACAGGACGCGATGAGTGACATGGAGATTGTGCAATCGCTTCGTCGACATTCAGGCGCAATTGGCAAGAGCTCTATCGGCGGAAAAAGGAAAAAGGAGTGGGGGCAAGGAAAGAGCACACTTGACGACCAGCTGGTGGTCAAAAGTGTGTGTGCCGCGTGAGAAGAGCCATCTGCGTGTATGCCTGTCCTCACCAACAGACTCCGTAATTGCAGGCAAATGAGTCGGGGGAGCGTACCCACAATATGCATTCGCAGCTACAAAGAGAGCGAGAGGTAGAAGCGCTTCGTTGCAGGTTGCCATTGATATTCAAGGCTTTCTCTTTTGTCCGTGTGCGCTTCGGATTTTTTTCGAATGGCGCGCCGTTACTTTCTCTTTGATTAGGGCTCGCCAATGACCATTAAGATGGTTGAGTCTGATTGGATGAGGGGGATGCGCATTTCTGCGTCCACTGATTCGTTTGCATGGAGAGGAGGAGGGAACTCGACCCATCTTCCTATGATATCTCGTGTCGGGAGTGCGACACCAACATTTCGACACTTCGTCCATTTGTAACAAGGTATAATGCATGAACAGACAACTCTCCCAATAGTGTGGCCAAAACATGTGTCTTTTGGTATTAATTTGTGGGGGTTATTGTCAAAATGTAGGTACAGGCCTCCCTCCCAGTAGTAAACACCTGTAACCGGGCGTTCCCGAGTTACGCAACACAGTGCACAGAGTGAGGAAGCGTGTATTG
>JALBZB010001124.1:0-12864 GCA_038050625.1 Pythium sp. MPC-2022a
GTAGGTGTCTACGTGGCCCAGGAATCCCCAAAGTTCTATGGCTCGGTCGAGATCATGCAGACAAGCGAGAGTGGTGGAGGACTCGAGATGCGCGGTGGCAACGCTTCGGGGAAGTTGAGTCCTGTGTTTGACCTCGGCAGTGAGGAGGGCAAGCTGTTCTTGTGGAGCGCGGGACCAAGCGCGGGGTTGATTACCATCAGCAAAAACGCCAAGGGCAAGTACGATGTGAACCTGGGCCTTCGCTTTTCGCAGCAGTAGGATTTTTCTCGATGCACAACCTTACGCCACTATGGAGTTTCGGGTAGTACATATGATCAGTCGATTGCTTCTGTGAAGGAATAGCGCGTTGAATTTTCTATGGTAAGGTTGATGGCTAGTGGAGTTTTAAAAGTAATAGGAACTGCCGATATATGAATCTCTTTGTTCGGGATCTTGGCACTTGTGTATACATGTTACGAAAGGAGACGCCTTTCTGTTGTGCGTGGATGGATCATCGTGTGGATGCAATTTGCAAGAGCACATGAGCAATTCGCGGCTGGGTCTACTCCAACGCAAACTTCTTCGCTTGCCTCAGCTCTGCTAAACTCGCGTGCTCTGCGGCAACGCGCACGATCTCGTCGTTTGCCTCGGCCACTGCCTGCTTTAAGAAGCTCAAGGGCTGTAGCATCAGATTATGGTTGTCGCACAGAAACTTGATGTTCTTGGGCTGACTGTAAAGCACAGCTTCTTGCAGCGCGAGATACGCCGACTCACCCACCGCGTGGGACTTCCTGTGAAGAAGCGCGAGGGTTCTAAAATCGTTGTAGGGCACCGCGCCGACGAGCGCAGCCAGGACTGCCTCGCATTCAAAGTCCTCTCGCTCACAGAGAAACTCAACTACTTCGAACCGTCCAGTGCCGTAGCGCAGTGCGCTGGCCAGGGACGGGCGCTGGCACCCTTGAGCATCGTCATTCAGACAAAGAAGCTTGGCAATCTCCACTTGTCCGCCCGTGGCAGCACGGTTGATCGCCTCTTCCACCTAGTTGTCGGTGGCACGAATCGAGCCGTCCGTATACTTTTCATACAGGTACTTCATGACAGGCAGGTGGCTATCTCAGGCCGCACGGTTGATCAGAGCCAGTTTGTGAAACTCGAGGTCGCTCTCGACAAAATATTTGACGACATCCAGCTGACCGTGCTCCGCTGCTACGATGGCACAATATGAGTACATGGACCTTCGCGAGGTGGTGTTCTCAACAATCAGCTTGATGATTTCTAATGCGTCGGTCCTGGCCGCGTTTGCTGCTGTCTGCAACCGACAGCGCTTGACGCTGTGCTCGTAGAAGTAGAGCAGGATCGCGACCTCCCGCGCATCTACTGCTGCATCGACAGCGATCTGGTAGATCGGACACCCGTGCTTGTGTAACCAGCGGACAACCTCAAAGTCCCCTCTCTTTGTGTGGCGCAGCAAGTCTCTCGCTAAGAACACCTGTAATCCTTCTTCTCCTTGTGGGAGCTTTTGGATGAGCTGGTCGAGCATTCGCATATCTGGGTCCCCGCGCTCGAGAGCGAGCCGCATCAGCCACGGCTCCCACTTCAGAGGAGGCTCGCTGCCGCCAGGATCTCGCATGCGGCAGATAAAATTAAGCATTTCCACGCGGTTGAACGCCACTGCGCAGTGGTGGGCAGTTGCGAAACTGAGCTGCCGGTCGCATGCGTACTGCAGTTTCTTGCCGAGGCAGAACAGCACCTGGACCATGTGAAGGTCGTTCGCTGCAATAGCGAGGCGGGGCAGCTGATCCCTCAGCACTAGCGAACCGCGTAGGAACTTGCTCGAACAGCTCTTCCTAGTGAGTCTGCGCATAGCGGAAGCCATGCAGCTTCACGTAGAAATGTGCACACGGCCAACGGATACCCGCGCATGAACCACATGAGTTGGTCCCAGAGCACGCGGCTGCCCAGCACGGCAACGGCCGCGTGGCCAACAGCGACGGTGGGTGGTGCGCTTGCTGCATGTATGACTGGGGCCTCGTCCGCATCCATTTGAGGAAAGGAAGAGCGGCCGGGGGCGTGCTCGCTCTCTCTTTTGGTCGCAAATTCCCAACTGAGATAGTAGATCTCAATGCTTGGAAGCGAGGCTAATGGGTTGAAATGGACTGCAGGATCAGTGATTTATCCCTAAAAACAGAGTGATTGCCGGATACGCGCCTAATTCAAATATAGCCCTATTTTACAAATGTTACGGGTTTGTCACTAAGTACGCCCATCACTCCCAACCAAGCAACGCATTGTAGAGCTCACAATAACTACATGCTGGACAATTTTGCTTTGCCCACAGTCCTTCCTTCGCTTGTGGGCAAAGCAAAGTTGTCCTTCAGGTCGAACGCAATATCTACACGACAGTACAGGCTCACCCGTGTTGCTATGTTCTTCTTACACTGTTTCCCTCACCCAGATCCAAACTCTAAACGGTTCTGGCTTCCTCCATCACGGGGATTTGTGGTTGGTAACTTGAGGTTGCTGTATTCGTTTGTTTGTTTACTGAGAGGCTGCTGCGTCTGTGGTGGCGGCGGTAGTATCTGGCGATGGCACGTTCTTCGCGTCCAACTCCTGCTGTCGCAGCTCCTCCACGCGCGCTTGGATGCGGCGCTCAATCTCCTCTTCCGTCGTCTTGAGCGACTTCGGCAGCAGCGATGGGAACTCGAGGTCGCGCACGGGGCCTTTCGTTTCCACGAGGATGTCTGTGTTCGGGTAGTACACCGCGGGGGCAGTGCCGGCGCCGTGTTTCTCTTCATAGCGCTCGAGCGCCTTGGATAGTCGCCAGCGCTGGAATTGCTCGCGACCAAAGACCGAGGCGGCGCCAACGACCGCACCGGCAGCAGCGCCTTGCACGCCACGAACGCGACCAGCTGCAAGAATTGAAGCAGCACAGACGTCCTGTTAGACTGTATCAGTGACTAACTTCAAGCATGCCGGATGACAGTTTGCTTACCGATAATGCCAGCGTAGAATCCTCCGGTGAGCGCGCCTGCACCCGCTCCGGTCTTCAGATCTTTCTTCCCGGTCTTATCCGCGATCACCTCTTCCAGAGCTACAATGAGATCATATACATCCGTCCACGTGTGAGCTATTATTGAATCATGACCACCAACGAGTTGAATTGCAGTCGCTGGTAGGGGACGTACCGATGTACGTGGAGGAGAGGAGGAAAAAGTTGGCGGCCATGGACGCCGAGTAGAACTTAATGCTCTCGTTGCGAAGCGCCGCGAGGCACGCACCCCACACTGCACCCGTCGTTCCTTTTTGATAATGACAGCAACAAGAACCACAAGACCGCGATCGTATCAGTATCCGCTATATGGTGATCCAATTGATCGTGGGAGTGCGTGCGTGTGGCAGTAGTTTAACAATTGATGTGTACCCGCGATGCTGGCGCCGACGAGCATGTTCTTCACGGAGCCCTTGGCTTTCTCTGTACAGCACGAACGTAAACAACAAGCACACAGGCAGTTAGCTGAAGCAGCCTTTCTCTCTGTGGACTACGAGTCTTTCTACACGCATTGCACCGCACCCATCGCCACGTCAAACTCGCGCGAATTCTCCATCATGTTGCTGCTTCCTTCTCCTTGCTGCTACTGTTTGTGCTCTTGTGCGTCAAAAAGATGACACCTGGTACAGTACTGTGAGCAGCCCAAACAGAGGCTCCTTGTCCCTTCATCATCTCTTATTGGCTGAATATTCCTTTCTTATTTTACACAAATGAAATCACTTTAATTCTATTAGGGTTGTGCCAAATGCTGAATAAACTTGTGCAATTGGCTAAAAAACACTTTCGGGATGAGTGAGTTTACTTCGGGACACATGCGGTTGGTTGGCTGGGCGTGCGAGCCAGCCACTCATTCGCCTTGTGAGCTCTTTGGTTTCGCCGTCATCACGCCCGCGCGGCCGGCCGATGGGCTTGTGAGCGGCGCATTTGAGAATTAGCATTTCCATAAATCTGAAAACATGGTTCGTCAGCTGTTGGCCACCCGCAACGTGGACATCCCAGAAGGTGTCAAGCTCGTGCTTGACGGCCGCAAGGTCACCGTGACTGGCAAGCGCGGCACGCTCTCGCGCGACTTCCGCCACCTGACCCTCGACATGCGTCGCGTCAACAAGAAGACCCTGCGCGTGGACCTCTGGTTCGGCAACCGCAAGCAGCTCGCGTGCGTGCGCACCGTGTGCTCGCTCATCGAGAACCTGATCACCGGTGTGACCATCGGCTTCAAGTACAAGATGCGCTTCGTGTACGCCCACTTCCCAATCAACGTCACCTACGAGAACGGTGCCGTGGAGATTCGTAACTTCCTCGGTGAGAAGCGCGTGCGCAAGGTCGTGCTCTCGGAGGGCGTGACCTACTTCCGTTCGGCCGACATCAAGGACCAGATCGAGCTCTCGGGTAACGACCTTACCAAGGTCTCGCAGGACGCCGCCAACATCACCCAGGCTTGTCTGGTGAAGCGCAAGGATATCCGTAAGTTCTTGGATGGTATCTACGTCAGCGAGAAGGGCAACGACGACCAGTAAATTGCTACTGGTACGACCGCCTGATCGCCGCGAACGGTGAGCAGGGACTCAACGGTGCGTGTGCTCGTTTGTGTGCGTCTCCGTTGACCATCCTGCGTCACCTCTCTGCCGGCTCGGATTCACATGGATTGAATGCTAGGAACAAAACTCGTAAGAATGGTCAATACAGCCACCACTCTTCTCCGTTTTGCCGTCACTGGGTTGATCGCAACGCCGCTTGGCTTGCTTTCTTCTGTCCGGGCGGATTTTGTGCTACAATGAGACTGTTGTAGCGACGAGTGTGAGGGCAAGTGGCTCGAGCTCTGTTTTGTCTTTGGTCTCGTTCGTTTCTTCGCGGGACGGATGGGATCAATTGCAAAGAGCTTGGTCACCTTGCTTCTCTCCGCTCGGGCGTGTCAATTCCTTAGCGAGCATGAGATCCTGCCCTGTTGATTCACATACCCTTGGTAGAACTGATAGCCTGCTGGATGAATGGTGTTAGTTGGATGAACCCTTGTGGTGGGCAGCATGAAAGGAAATGAGCATTAGCTGGTGGGAAGTGTCAAGCGTTGAAACTTGTGTGGAAACTGGCAAATGTCAAAGCGCGAGCAGAACGAACATGATGTGAGGCGATGAATGCGGACAGACGCGCGTGTATTTTAAAATTGGGCTCGCGTGAATCGCCAGAGTTGCTTGCTACGTTAAAACATATCGAATGGGTTTGCTGGGGCAGCGGCCGATGACGGTCCCTTGAGTGAGTCTGCGCGTGGAGCGCTTGTGAACGCACCAAACCTGTTCATTTCAAATAGGAGAGAAGTTGTTAGCTTGTGGGATGAGTACTGGTTCATCTTTGTTGTTTCGCGAGAGTTAGTGCAGCACGTACGCGTTGTCTGTAAACGAATTGTGCTGGGATGTGTTCTGTCCCGGGGTGGAGAATGACGACATTGGCGATTGCGATCTGGAACAATGACAACAGGAAAACAAACAACCACACATGGTCAGAATTCATAAATCGCATGAACAACATCAGGTTGGCAAACACTTACGGTCCTGGGAAGGCGGCTTGGGGCTGAGGGTACGAGAATGACGACATTGGTGACACATTCGACATCGGAGCTCCGAACGCAGGCGTCGAGTGGGACTCGAATGAGTTGCCGCGAGAGCCTCCAGTTGGTCCAACGACTGGGAAGCTACCTCCAAACGCATTTCCTGCAGGCGTCTGGTGTGGTTGGAAAAGAGACGGCGCGCCAGGCTGTCCATTCGAAAATGAGCCTGAGGCGGAGCTGGGTTTCTTCTGCTCGAACGAGTTGCCGCGCGAGTTGGTCGCCGCTTGATTGCTGCTACTTCCCAAGCCGATGTTTAGAGCAGCAAACGGGTCGTTAATTGCAGCAGTCTCGGCGGCGGAGGGCTGTGTAGCATTTTGAATAAATAAATTAGCGCACAATTCATTCAGCAAAAACAAGTCGGTTAGAAATATAACAGCCTACCTTTGTGTGCACAGGAATAGTCGAAGGAAGCCCACCATTTGCAGCTAACGGGTGACTTGGAAACTGACCAGGAGGCTGCATGTGCTGGTGTTGTCCTGGGTATTGCTGTTGCTGAGGATGACCATACCACTGCTGCTGCTGCTGCTGCGGATGTTGTTGATATCCTTGTTGATGGGACGCGGGCTGCTGCATAAACATTGGGTTGTACATTTGATTGGCGTTCTGAGCAACTTGCTGAGGATGGTGTTGCTGTTGCTGTTGCTGTTGTTGTTGCTGGTATGGATTCGCGCCAGCATCCGCAAATTCTTGAGAGAATGGGCTCGCTGACCCATTTGGCTGCTGAGGAGCTCCTGCTCCTGGATTCGAAAAACTGTTGCTCTTGCTTCCGCCATTTCCAGCGAATGCGAAAGGGTCGTTGCTTGGCGCGTGGACAGGAACATTCGATCCTGGGAATCCAAGTCCAGTAACAGCACCACCGCTTTGACTAGTAGCAGACGAGCCAAAGACATTGCTGCTCGAGCTTCCACCTCCAAAACTGCCCGTCGATGATGATCCAGCACCAAACACCGCTAGCGGCGCAGACGTGTCCATACCGTCGAAAGCAGCAAACGGATCAGCAGCAGATGCTGGCTCTGACTTCGCTGGTTCTGGTGCTTTATTGGTTCCGCTTGACACTCGTGGGCTGAACGCACTGAAAGGATCCGCAACATTCGCACTCGGGAAGGTGCCAGAGCTCGAACGAGCAGGAGTCGCGGAGGCGAAATCACCAAACCCTCCAGTCGACGCACTCGCAGAACTTCCTCCAAAAGCATCAAACGGCTGGCTTACAGGTGCGGCACCAAACGCATCGAAAGGAGTCGCCACTGGAGTCGTCGCAGGGCTACTGAAAGCGTCGAAAACGGACGGAGCAGCAGATGCAGGAGCTGGCGTGCTACCAAACGCGTCAAATGACGAAGACGATCCACGGCTACCTGTGCTCGCTGGAGCTCCAAAAGCATCGAAAGGGGAAGCTGGCGGGTGGTTGGCAGTCTTCGCAGGAGGTGGCTCATCGAATCCGAACGGGTCCTTTACAACTTTGTCAGGGCTGAATGCCATGAAATCACTTGGAGCTTGCTTTGCCGGTGGCGTTGCAGCTGCAGGAACTGCTGCACTTGATGACGAGGAAGACGAAAAGCTCGATCCTGGTGGTGGCGCGAGCTTGAAGGAGCCAAAGTCGCTGCGCGCAGCAGACGCTGGAGTAGGTGCAACCACCAACCCCGAGCTGCTTTTGCTGGATCCTGCAAAATCGCCAAAGTCTCCAAAGCCACTGTCGGCAGCGGTGTTGCTGCTACTGGTGGCACTGTCGAAATTGCCAAAATTAGCAAATCCAGTCGACGCCTTCGTTGGCTCATTTCCAAAACTCGAAAAATCCCCAAACTGCGTAAATTCTCCTCCAGAAGAAGTGTCGGTGCTGCTGCCAAACGCGTCGAACGTTGGAGCTGGCGCCGCTGCTTTCTTTTTGCTGGAGGATGAAAAGAAATCGTCTCCATCCGACGACGTGAACGACGACTTGTTTCGCGAGTTTCCCTGCAGTACATAATCAGCATGATACAACAACAACACAAATCGTTAGATGATCAAGTCACCTTCGAGGCAGTCAATGACAGTGCTCTCGTACCGATGAGGTCCTCTTCGGGTCCTCTTTTTTGCTTTCTCGTGGCGATTCATAGACCCATCTACAAAGTTGCATCATATATAAGCACACAAGCGCAGCCTCAGCCCAAGTCCCAACATGGCAGTCAGTCTGCAACTTCAATTGCGAAAGCGTACTTTCGATCAATGTAGGTCAAGCGAATGAAGTTCCGCGTGCGGTCTCCTTCGTTGCCACCACTTGGACGGAAGCTCGGGTCGTGCTTTGCTCGCCAGTACTTTTGCGCAGCCTAATATGAGTTAGATATTAAAGCAATGTTAGAATAGGCGCGGAATGCAACTATACAATCGCATTGTCCTTACTTCATTTCCGCCGAGCTTCACCAGCGTCTTGACCTCGGATTCGGTGAACTTGGACGCCGATATCGACTTGACACGGTGCGAAAACTCGCGACTGCAAGATGCAACAACACACCACACCGGTTAGTTCACAAAGGCGCGATCGCACAGCAAAGAACGACACGTCAAACTCGAACGTACTGGATGCCACTGCATGCCGTGCACACAAACGTGTTGAAGTCCAGGCAGACATACTGCGGCATCTGTTTGTTTCCGCATGCATGAAAACCACTCGTTAGCGCCTCATTCGCAATCATACATGCAACGCTATTTCATTTTCATACAAGCCACGCACCATTTCGTTGCAGTCAAAGCATCGGCGGTTCGCTGGGCTCGAGCGCTGGAAGTCGCGCAGCTCCTTGATGCGCTTCTCCTCCTGCCGCTTCTCTTCCGCCGGTGACACCATCGTACTCTCTCTCTAATCAATTGTTCAAATGTTTTGGTTGTTTTCTGCTAGCTGCTCAATGGAGACGAACACGCTGCTGGTTTGACTTGAACTTGCCTTCTTCGTAAGATCCCACTCGTTTGCGTCTCTCTCACTCTCTATCAACGCAGGGCAAGAGAGGAAGGAGGCTGGCAGTGGAAATGAGACTGTGTGGCCGAGCACACTCACAATGTGCAGACACGCAGCAGATACAGTTGGTACACACGCACACACAGAGCTCTTCGGCTGCTTCTTCGCTCGGCTTAAGGTCGGATGGTGCTCGCTTTCTTTTATGAGCGGCGAAGAAACCGCCACGTTTTCATCAAAAGAGAGCCTGGAATGTCGCCCCAGTAGAGTCAGGGGCAGCGCGGGGTTACGTTCAGACAACATTCGCGTATCAGACCTAGAATGTCGCTCCAGTAGAGTGAGGCGCGGCACATTTAATTCCCTATTAAAAACGATAATCTTGACGCATAAATTAATACAGCTCTCTGTAGTTGCATAATACTCTAAAGTGCATGTCAAAGGTGGCGTCCTTTAATAGGAGCACTGTGATTGCACATGCGATCTCCCTTGACATGAGCCCTAAGGTATACGGGTTATGATCATCAAAATGCCCGTGGATATTTCTCTGAATCGCGTACGCTGGAACGAGCAAGCTCTTCCCGCGCACGTTTTTTCTTCAAAGCTCGTAGCTACCTGCGACAAAAAGCCTCCAGTCTTCCAAGGCCCAGTAGCTTGCACTTGAGAAGAGCGAGGATCTTTCTAGCAGCGTTGACGTCTCGATCCCAGAAGTTCACCTTACAAGAACTGGCGGGATCGCGCAAGACGTTTCTGGTCTTCTTCAAGACGACTTCTTTGACTTTATTCTTGATCGGGAGAAGAGCTTGTTTGAGTGGCGAGTGGCAATTGGAACACAGCTTGCTTGTCCTGTACTTGTAACGGGATACACACGTTGAGTTACATCGCCGTAACCCAACTCGCCTTTGCCTTTGCCAAACACAGTTCACGCAATAGTTTTACGGCCGAACCTAAGGTTCGCCGAACTTAGCATTTGCAGCCGGAGCGTACTTTACGACGGCGAGAGCCAGCCCAGAGGGCGGCTCCTTTCATTGACCATAATTACAGATTATTGTCCAATCAGTTAGTTTGAGCTCAGAGAGCCAACCATGTTAAAGTTCACTTAGATTTAGTATTGGCATACAAAGGTCTAAAGGTTTGCCTCACAGGAGGCAAACCGCATTCGTACTTTAATAAACAGTTACGATTTACCCTTCTAAATACCGTAATCCCCCTGTCAAAGTCGTGCACTTGTCAAAGGTGGCGGTCTTGTATTTTGAGATGTAAATCGGTACACAGGTAATTACGGAACGTGAGTGTAAAAAATATTTCACACTGACAAATTCAGGACGCACGCACTTAAGCGAGTGCGATCGATGCGCCACACAATCCTGGCGCCGTTTCACAAAAGCACACGAACACAATAGCACACGCACAGCAGCACCCCTTTCCAACTAACGAATGGACGCGCCAGTCGGCCGCGTCCATGTCGGCCGCATGCGTGTCAATGGCGAAGGTCGGCGTGTGAGGACGTACACGCGCGTATCCTACAGGTACGACTACAAACTCCAGGTCATCAACTTTCTTCGGGAGAGCGGCTCAATCAGCGCGACCATGGCGCGCTTCTTCCGTGCCGTCACGGACTCGCCTCGCTCAAGTCACCGCAAGCTCATCAACAAGTGGTCGGTGGCTCGCGGCCACATCGAGGCTCGCGCGGCTCACCACAGGACTGCCTCTCAGCGTCGTGCTCGTCCAGCAGGGCTCGATCGTGTCCTCCCGCCCACCGTTGAAGCTGCGCTCGTCAAATGGATTAACGATCTGTAACGTGCCGGCGTGCCAGTCTCAGCAAGCATGCTGCACCTCCAAGCGTGCGACCTCGCGGTAGAAGAGGGAATCGACAGCAGTATGTTTTCGGCTTCGTGGCAGTGGTGCCGAAGCTTCATGAGGGCCTATCGCTTTTCCTTCCGGACCAAGACGCATCAAGACCAAGAACCGCCCGCAGACGCTCTCGAGCGAGCCGCCGAGTTCGTTTTGAAGGTTGGAAGGACGATTGTAGTGGAGGGGATCAGCACCATCTACAACGCGGACCAAACGGCGGTGGACTTCGAGCTCCTCCCGCGCACGACGCTGAACGCGACAGGAAGATCTACAGTTTGGGTCCGTTGTGGAAAGAAAGAGAAGCAGCGTATGACAACAATGCTCATGGGGGACAGTAACGGCAACAAGTACCCACTCTTCTTGATCATGAAGACCACGCCGTCCAAGGTACCGACTGTTCAAGCTGAGACCAATCGCAACCGCCATGGCTTCGGCAGGGGCGTGTGGGCCGAGGTTAAGCGACTCCAGAGCGAGCATGGCATCCAGATTTTCGGAAACAAGACAGCGTGGTGGACGGGAGCGTTGACGGTGGAGTTCCTCCGCCACCACTTCGGCGACCGCACGCCCTTCAGCGACCCGGTAATGCTCCTCCTGGACGACTTCAGCGGCCACTGGGTCAAGGAAGCCGCTGCGTACGCCCAGACTCTCCGCATTATGCTTGAGAAAGTACCGCCTGGTCTCACGTGGCTTTGTCTGCCCGCCGACTGTGTTTGGGTCAAGCCCGTGAAGGACTGGCTGCGCAGTTACTGGGTCGCATTCCTGCGGTAGCAGCTCTCCCGTCATTGGGCAAAAACAGCGCCAGCGGTATTTGACATGCAGCCCCCCCCCCAGTCGCGTGACGGTGACGGCATGGATTAGCAGCGCCTGGAATGATACAACCCCCGCTACTATTCGTTCTGGGTTCAAGAAGTGCGGGCTGCTCGCAACTGGGCTGTCCGAGGCATGTGATGCTGAGCACGAACCAGAGTCGCAAGAACCAGTCAATGATGTGGTAGATCAGCTAAGATTGATGTCGCTTCTTGATTGTGCATATGGTACTGTGAGTGATAACGATGTCGTCGTAGATGGTTTGCCTTAGTTTGTGCAGTACATCCATAAACAATAAAGAACGGTGAACCGCAGTACACCAGCCCTTACCCCAATATTCACAAGATCGATCGTCAACTGACCACAAGACCTTCACCAAGTGACCACTCAGCGTCCTGAGCGGAGGTAACCTGGGCATTCGCTTTATAAAATCTGTCACCGGTATTTATGCTTGCAACTTGGGAGGTACTTCCAAAATCAAATCGAGCTTTCAGGCAAAGCCATAAATAATGTGGTCCACATTATGTTCTCATGTAAAATATAGTGTGTCACACACATAAATAGGTAGCAAACAGTTTTTACGAAACTCATGTCATTGGTGCTACGATCAATTCTGAAAGAGTTTGATAGTACCGTGGACACATTGAGGCCGCTTTTTACATGAACAATACGGTAGTAGAAGTCTTTTGTGCGGTCCCTGTTGGTACAGGAGACCAATAGAAACGCGTCGTTGCTCTGCAAGACACAGGCAACAGAGAGTTATGCTTATTGCTCTGCATCTGCAGGCAATAAAAGCACGTTCTCAACCCCGTCACGAGTCCTTGCGGAAGGTGTTCAACACACGCTCCCTCACTCTGTGCACTGTGCTGCGTAACTCGAGAACACCTGGTTACAAACAGTCAATGCATTGACTTTCAGACAACAAATCAGGAAATAAACTACATCGCTGGTCACTTACCGAGCAAGCGTCTGTACGCCGACGAGCGAGCGCTGAAAAAAGACTACGATTAGCACCCGCCGGAGAGAGATGACGACAAACCTGGTGATTGATCACCCAGCGTCTCTGAGCTTCGAAGCTGTCGGCCAACGAGATTTGACGCTGTGCGTGTGGGCAGGTTCGGTCGACGAGCAGCAGTGTGGCTTGAGCGCGTGTGTGCCTGGAAGATTTGTGGTGTGAGTTCGTAAACAATGGAGGGGGAATTGCGACGCGCTTGTGCGACATGAACAATTATTTTCTTTGTAGTTGAACCTCAACCTTTCCAGGATTTTTAAATGGTATTTTGTTCTTGTGAACGACCACAAAAAGTATCTTGTCGGCAATGCTCGATTGATCAATCTTATCTCATTCTCCCCAACCAACCCCTAAGGCACCTCAGTTGGATCTTTCACTTTAACTTACAGAGGGCGGGGGCATCGAGGACGCTTTTTTTACCCTATGATATTATTGCATCAATCGATTTGTCTTGATGAGACGATTCGATTTCAGAATCATTTGCGGATTTTGATGGAGTAGATTTTGCTGAATCGTCAGTCAAACATTACTCCTTATAAAGGGTAGACAATCATTATTAAAGGGTAATCAAACGTAGCACAACTGAAATAAATAAATAAATCAGCCAATGGAAATCGAGAAAAATATATTACCATTTGTTGTGG
>JALBZB010001125.1:0-12839 GCA_038050625.1 Pythium sp. MPC-2022a
CTCGAGTTAAAAATGACCAGCACTCTTCAAATCACATTTGCACTGAAGCAAGAGAGATCATGCTCACAATGGCTCCGCTCTTTGGTTGTTCAAGCGTCAAGCCCACGCCCACAGAGCCACGCGACCGACTGCTTCGATGACCGCGGAAGCTGGAGATCACGTGACAGAGTTCGTGACATAACGGAGGCTCGAAAGTTTCCATTTAAAGCTGGTTTACACTCTTCTCTCTCTCTCTTTCAACTGAAGTATCAATATCTATGAGAGTGAAAGTTGGTGGGGATAGAGTTCGCAAGAGTGAAAGCGAAGTGCAATGGAGTATCTCCAAGTATTCTCTGGTGGCGAAGGATCCTCGATCTGGTGGACTCGATTACACATTTTACAACAAGATTAACAATACTGCAGTAGTACATAAATATACAGTCGCAACTGCCAGTTGCACCGCTCAGTCCGAATGACGTCGGAGGCCGGCAGAGTAGAGCTACTGAACCACAATTAGAGAGCGGCGGAGTACAATCGTTGTCCATGCTGCTTGTTCCTCGCCACTAAGTGCTATCCTCCAGGGTGACCAGTCCTGGGAGATCGTATCGGTGGAGAGAAACCCCAGCAGGTCCACAAGCGCACAAAACTCGCTCTTTCAAACTATGTTAGTCAACCCGGTTGCTGCCTACCTGCCTGTCGTCACCCAAATCAAAGCGCCAACTCAGCGCTTAGGACTGGAAGCACGGCTTCGCAGCAGCCTTCCGCAATGCCGCTCGTCGCGCGAGGCTCGCTGCGCGCATCTGCTTGTACTCGAGCGAGTCGCTGTATCGAAGCGCCTTGGGTTGCGCTTGGTGTAGGTGACGGTTGTGCTCGCGGTCGTCGACGCGAATGGTGGTGGCGTGGTAGCTTTTGAGGCTGGAGATCGTCCGGGCGGTGGTAGAACTAATCGTCGCCCTTGCAACATTAGTAGTTGGCTCCATGGGTGCACGCTGATCTTCCGATGGATTGGTGATTCCGTGGCTGCGGAGAGAAAGCACAGTTTCGCCGTCTTCGTCTTCTGGGTTGGTTTCGACACTCTCTTGCTCTTGATCTGGCTGCTGCTGTTGCTGCTGCTGCTGATGGCGAAGGTGCTGGTGGTGAAATGCTTCCGTCACATCCGACTTGCCAATAATACTGCTGGAGCTGATGGACGATTCCTCGTCGTCATCTTCGATCTCGTAGTCAGATTCAAAGCTAGCGCTAGAGGAGGATGAGGGGGAGGAGATGGGGGACGACGAGTCCGTCACCGTGTCAAGCTCCGAGTTGTCTTCATCCTGCTCCTGCAACTTGGTGTCGTTCTGATTCACTGTCGTCTTCGACTTGTCATCATCCGAGGAGTTGGTCTCGTCGACGTCCTGTTCTTGCTGGTGTTGATGGCGGGGTGCTTTTCCTTCAACATCGTGGACATGTTTGCTGTCCATCATCAGTGGCGCTTCACTGCCCTGATCATCATCAGGCGTGGATTGCGAACTGGCTGGGGAAGAGTAAGATGCGGCACCAGAGACTGTGTCACGATCGAAATCAAGCTGCCTGTCTGCTGCTAGGTCATTTTCCTCCGAGTCCCACGCCGAGTGCGTTGGCGTCCAGTCGTTATCGCTATCGTCGTCTGCATCTGCGTTCTCGCTCTTACTTTCTGTCATGACGGCGTCCACGTTCGTTGCTGGCGCTTCTTCTTCTTCTTCTTCGTTGGTGCATGACTTTGACGCGCCAGTGTTCTCGCCGACGACCACATTCTCAATGCACTCGCAACTGTCGTCGCCATCATCTGACTGCTGCATATCAGCGATGATGAGCACGTCGATCATCTCGAACGCCTCAGTCTTGCCTTGCTCTCCTTCTTCTCCCACGTCGTAGGTGGTTTCCGGCGCAGTGACGATTCCGCCGGCCTCGAGGTTGATACACTCAACGGACGAAGATGCGGATGATGAAGCGCCGCACGCACGACAGAAGAAGCGCACGCTGCGCTTGACGATCGAGACCACAACAAAGATGATACACTGGATCATCACCATACACGTGGCAAGAAAGACGCTACTGCTGGCGGTGGTGCTGTCACGTGCCATTGCTGACCGATGGTTGTGTTGTTGTTCTTGGGTGCTGGTTGGTATTGCTTGCATGCGGACTGCAGGGCGAATTTGCAAATGAACGAGCGAGATGCGTGTTACTTCTGTTGTTCTTGCTAGTGTTGTTAGCAAAATTATTATCCCAAACCGGACGCCTCGGGTCAAAATGCGCGCGCAATCCGAGGTGCAAGAAGAAAAATGCATTTGCTGGTATTGGTGTCGGTGCAAATAAGAAACAAATAGGCAAGCAAGCAGGCATTCCCTCGCGTACCGCTAGACTCTCAGTCGCGCACGGCAGCGCATATACACATAGCTGCACTCGAATAAATAGCGCGCGACTCTCATGGGCTGCAGTAGTAGGCGTCCTTGGAGATGGCGCGCAGCGACACGAGCGCATGCCATCGCTCGTGCGGATGGATATGTGTGCATTTTGGAATGGCATTTGCTTGCTTTGGTTGCAATCATTCCTGCTTCAAGTGGTTTTTGGTCACACTCTCCTGTTGCTATAACTATCGGTTTCATCATACAAATATCAAGGTGATTCATCTGATCACGAGATAATATTTTCGGATGTTGATTTGTCACGCGACATCCCTTCCTAATCCGAAAGTAAAAGAGTTGGCGTTTCTAATAAAGAGGTATATTTCATACAGGCAGTGGCAATAACAGCTAGCTGCATTATAAGAGGGTTAACATGGGCGTTTGTATGAACATTGAACACAGCAGCAGGTATTTATTATTCGAGTTGGCTCCAACCTCAGATCTATCTGCCTATTGCTCTTTCCGAATTGAAGTGGCATCACCAGGAGCTCTTGGAGCACGACGGTGGCGATGATGAAGACGCTGCTGCTGATGTGAACGGGATGAGGAGGACGACAAGGAGGCAGTGCGCTGGCCATCGCTCTTGACGCGGAAGAAGAAGGACGGCGCGAGCACCACGAAGATCACGAAGCACGCCATGAGCAGGTCTGCCCACAGGTCCACGCCGCCACTCTTGGCGTTGCCCCCGCTGCCGCTGCTGCTTGAGCTCCCGCTGCTGCTGCGCTTGGCGTAGCTACTGCGACTCTGCGTCTTCGCGGCAACAGTGTGTAGCAACACGTTCCACAGCAGCAGCAGCAGCACCATTACGGACAGTGCCATGGTCGTGTTGACGAATGCTGACGATGAGAGCGCTTTGGTTCGGTCTAACAGACAGTTGAGTGCTTAATGATCGTGGAGCGGCATGTGAGTGAGGGGGCGTCGTTACGCTTGTGGGTCGCGTTGGTTGCATTTAAGCCAACCGACCCTTCGCAAGCTGTTCAGAGACTAAAATGGGATGTGCGAACCGCCAGACAGTCACTGTTCCTGTTCTTATCGTCTCCGCGTTTGCAGAGTGTCGTGGCGCAGATGTGTGGGAATTGGTGGCGAGAATGAATGTGTCGCCATCGCCATCGCCTAATGGCGACAAAGAGAGATTGCAAGACCACTTCATCTGCACAAACAATCGAAGACGATGAAGACTGGAGAACCCTGCTTGGTTGTGTGGGGCTGAGAATCAGTGTTCTGTGCGTTGATTGTCGTTTAGCGAAACATGCATGAATGAGAAAGTCTATTTACTTGTTCTTGGCGGCCATGGCCTTCTCGTGCTCGGCCACGAGGCGCTCCTGCACGTCGCGCGTGACAATGTCGTGGGTCTTGTACTCCATCGTGAACTCGCCCTTGCCCTGCGTGGACGAGCGCAGGTCAGTCGAGAAGCCGAACATGTTCTGCAGCGGCACGTCACAGCGCACGACCGTGGACATCTCGTCCGCGTCACTGCTGTTGATCATGCCGCGGCGACGGTTCACTTCGGCGATGGCCGTGCCCTGGAACTCGTTTGGCACCTCCACCTCCACCGACATCACGGGCTCGAGGATGCACGGGTCGGCCTTCATGAACGCCTGACGGATGGCCTGCACCATCGCAGTCTTGAACGCCAGCTCGCTGGAATCCACCGAGTGGGCCTGACCGTCGTTGATCACCACGCGCATGCGCTGCACCGGGTGGCCCACGAGCCAGCCCTTCTGCACGGCCTCCTTCGTACCCTTCTCACACGCGGCAATGTACTCAGGCGGGATGGCATTACCGATGATCGCGTTCACGAACTCCACCTCCTTGGCGTCAGGGTCGTCCAGCGGCTCAATGTACCCGACCACACGCGCGTACTGGCCCGAGCCACCACTCTGCTTACGGTGCAGGTAGTTGAACTCGGAGCGGCTGCGGATCGTCTCGCGGTAGTTCACCTGCGGCGCACCGGTCGCCACCTCGCAGCCGTACTCGCGCTTCATACGCTCTACGTAGATCTGCAGGTGCAGCTCGCCCATGCCGCTGATGATCGTCTCCTTGCTGTCGTCGTCCACGCGCACGCGGAACGTCGGGTCCTCCTTCTGGAAGCGGTTCAGCGCCTTGGAGAAGTTGGCGATCTGCGTCTTGTTGGTCGGCGTCACGGCCAGCGACATCACCGGCTCCGGCACGTGCAGACTCGTGAGCGTGAACTTGGATGCGTTCGTGTCGCTGAACGTGTCCATACTCGCGCACTCGACGCCGAACATGGCCACGACCTCACCGGCGCCGACCTCCTCTACGTCCTCCATCTCGTTTGAGTGCATCTTGACCAGACGTGGCACCTTGATGCGCTTCATGTCGCTCATGTTGTAGATGAACCCGCCGCGCTTGAGCGTGCCCGAGTAGATGCGCATGTACGTGAGCTGGCCGAACTTGCCCTCCTCCAGCTTGAACGCGAGAGCCAACAGCGGCGCCGTTGGTGAGCACGGCACCAGCACCTTCTCTTCGTCCTGCGCCTGGTCCAGCGCAAAGTTGTTGATCTCCGTCGGGCCCGGTAGGAACGACACGACGCCGTCCAGCAGCGGCTGCACGCCGCGGTTCTTGAACGCAGACCCCATGAGCACCGGCACGAACTTGTGCGCGATGGTCGCGCGGCGGATCGCGGCACGGAGCTGCTCGTGGCTTGGCTCTTCTTCCATGAGGAAGAGCTCGCCGATCTCATCGTCCACGTCCGCGAGCGCCTCAATGAGCTCCTGGCGCTTCTCCTCCGCGAGCGCCAACGTGGCCGCAGGGATGTCATCCGACTCCTCGATCGTCTCACCGTTCTCGCCCTTGTTGCGCAGCGCCTTCATGGTGATCAAGTCCACGACGCCCTCCAGGTCGTTCTCCGCACCGATCGGCACCTGCAGCGCGTGCGCGTTTAGCTTAAGCTGATTGCGCAGGTCGCGGATAACCTTCCACGGGTTCGCACCCATGCGGTCCAGCTTGTTGATGAACGCAATGCGCGGTACACCGTAACGCTTCATCTGCTTGTCCACGGTCAGCGACTGACTCTGCACGCCCGAGACACCACAAAGCACGAGCACGCCACCGTCCAGCACACGCAGCGCGCGCTCGACCTCAATCGTGAAGTCGACGTGACCTGGCGTGTCGATGATGTTGATGTTCGAGTCCTTCCAGCTCGCATACGTCGCGGCGGACTGGATGGTGATGCCCTTCTCACGCTCGAGCTCCATGGAGTCCATCTTGGCGCCGACGCCGTCCTTGCCACGCACATCGTGGATCGCGTTGATGCGGCCGGTGTAGAAGAGGATGCGCTCCGTAAGCGTCGTCTTGCCCGAGTCAATGTGCGCCGAGATACCGATGTTGCGCAAATTGCTCATGTAGCCCTCCGGCACCGGGTGACCCTCGGCGAACGGACGTACGTCGCTGTCGGAGCTGAACGCGCGCGTGGAGAGGAGGGGCGATAGCTTGCGCTGCTGTTGGTGGAGCGCAGCGGCAGGGCGGCGCGCCGCCGCGGCCGCACGGGTCATCTGGAGCCAGCGCATGGTCGCTTGCTTGGTGCGTGCCTTTCCGGAAATGAGTGAGCAGCTGATGCGCATGCCCAAGCTGTGGCCCAAAGCGAGTGGAGCTCAAACAAACCCCTGCGGTATCTGATGTAACAGATTCAATCGTTTTTGAAGGGTAATTTGTGCTGGTTCTATTAATTTAGGTCCTTCAACCTTTTGGTGCAGGGTGGCAACATTTAGGCTAAAATACCTTGATAGCTGGTCATTCCCAATTCAATTTTCCCCACAGCAACTCAATTCATGTTCAATCCGAATTGAATTGGGAAGTGCTTGTCCTTTTTATTGCTGGAAAGAATTGCGTTCTACCCGACTTTAGCAATATCTTTATTTAATGATCAAACATGCGATCTGTCCCTCAAATTCTAATGTTTGGCTCGCTTGTTCGCACAAACAGTAGAAATTAAAGCCCAAATCAACTAACCTATCCCTACAAATTGAATTGCAACTGCTCTGCTATTACTTTGTATCGGGACCAAGCCCACATCATCTATTGAGATTTGTATCGGCAAAAAGCAAGCGCTCCGTCCGCCCCCTTCTTCAAAATTGCAATTGCAATAAGCGTTGCTGCAAAGAAAGCAAGCGCTCTGTCTTCTTGTGTGCGCGCGCGATGGACGACGCTGCGCAGCGCAGTCTCCTGCTATGGGTACGTGTGTGTGTGTGGATAACACGCTTATTTGTGTGTATGTGTTGCGGGTTTATCGCTTCGTGCGTCTGGATGCCCATGCACACACTTGGCAGTAGCCGAACCCTATCTTTCGTGTTGAACTGACGTTGGTTGCACTATGTGTACGGGTTATGCAGGTGCAGAGCTTCCACGACACGATTGCGGCGGATGTGGGCGTGACATCTATGACGGATCTCTGCGATGGGGTGTTCCTTGCCAAGATCATGCATCAAATGTACGTATGTATGTGTTTTTTCGTGAGAGAAAGATACATACACAAGCTGGCAGTGTTGTCTGATCGAAGTGAGTATGTGCGTTTGTGTTTGTTTATGGTTTTGATAGTGATCCCGAGTACTTGAACATGGAGCTGATCAATGAACAGGCGGCGGGCAACTGGGCGCTCAAGGCGAGCAACCTCAAGACGCTGCTGCGTGGGGTTGAGCTCTACTACCACGAAGAGCTGGGCCAGCTCTGCGATGCCAACGAGCTCATCGACACGAACTTGATCGCGAAGGAGAACGACGTCCACGAGGTCGCCAAGCTCGCAGAGCTCATTCTCGGCTGCGCGGTCCAGTGCCCCAACAGGTCCGAGTATATCCACCCGATCATGCAGATGGACGCTTCCGAGCAGGCGAGCATGATGCACCTGATTGAGAACATCATGCACCGCTTCCAGTTGGCGTCCCCGGGTGGAGCGCGCAACTCTCAGGTGAATACTTCCTTCGATTACATCAGCCACGAAGGCGAGTCTCCCGAGAGCCTCGCGTTCCAACTCACGCACGCGCTTGAGAAAGTCTCCTCCATGGAGCTCAAGATGCTGGATATGGAGCGCGAGAAGCGTGAGATCACCGAGCGATTCGAGAACTCGCTAGTCGAAAAGCAGAGCTGGGCTAACAAATACGCAGCGCTAGAGGATGAGCGAGACAAGCTTCTTGGTGAGCGACAGAGCACACTGACGCGAGACAACAAGAAGATTCAGCAGATCGTAGAGGGCGAGATCCACGCGCTCACACTTCAGCTTGAAGAGAAGAATGAAGAGCTGCAGCGAGTGAAGCGTGAGTCGACGGAGCGCCTGATGGTGCTGGAGAACGAGGTCCGACGCCAAGCAGATGAGCTGGATATTTCGCGCTCGAAGCTTAGCCAGCTCGCGAAATTGGAATCAAGTGTCTCCAAGTACAAGAAGAAGCTCGAAGAGATGAACTCGCTGCGCAACCAGGTGAAGGACTTGGAGATCCACAACGCGCAGTACCTCGACAAAGTGCTGGATCTTGAGAGCACAGTGAAAACAATGCCGACCCTGAAAGCGCTCGTGGAACGATACAAGAACCAAGTCGTGGATCTCGAGACTGCGAATGTGGAAGCCGTGTCGAACAATCAAGTGAAAGACCTCAAGATTCGTCGGCTGCAGGAAGAACTGGACAGCGCGCTCGGCGGAAAAGAGTTTTTGGAGAGTCAAGTGGAGGAGCTGCGTAGCCAACTGACCAGTATGCAACACAACAGACACGACGAAGCTTCGTCTATCGGTGGTGGTTTGAGTGCAGATGTGCTTCTTGGACGAGACGGTGGAAGCTCCTTGAGAGAGAGAATCGCTCGCTTGGAGCGCGAGAACGCGCAGTTGAAGAGTGGCGAAGAGAATGCGGAAGAAGCGCATTTGGCAAGCGAGCTGGACATGGCGCTGAAGGCGAAGGAGGCTCTTCAATTCTCTCTACTTCAGTTGAAGAGTCAGAACGAGGAGCTGAACGAGCAGGTACGAGTTCTCCAGCAGCATGGACCTATGAAGACGCAGCAAGCAGTGGCTGGCGCACAAGTTGCTGGTGTGGCGTCATCACTTGACGCAGCAAACCCAGGAACACTTGCCGACGCATCTGAAGTGTCGTCAGCAGCTCGCGGGGGACCATCAGTCACTGGAGTACCGGGATTGGTTGGTTCTACGCCTATGGGATCCATCCAAGACATGCACTCTTCGCATCTCATCGGATCAACTGGAGTCGTGGGAGCGCTCTCCCAAGCCCCGACGGCAGATACCGTGAGTAGCGGGATCGCGGCAGCTCAAGTTGCTGTGTACGAAGAGAAGATTCAGAAACTGGTAAGTGGATCTTTTATCAGTGATCGCCAGCAGAAGCTGTTCGCAGCTGCCTGCGCATCACTTGCAAGGCTCCGGTCACTTGGGTGGGAGGATGCACTGGAGCAGTTCCAAGTATGTATCTTCTCGTTCCTCGCCTTCTTGATCGGGGTCGTGGCACACGCGGTGTCTGTGAAGCATGCAACTGTGACGGGATGATTTTGATGATGTAGCATTTTTATATTGGAGCGCCACCGGGGCATCCTAGATTTGTATTTGTGGTCGGGATGTTGGATCGAGCGGTGACGACGATGATGGCTGGCGAGTGGGTGTACAATATCAGCAAAGCGTGTTGACGGTCTGGTGTTGTCGTTGCATGTCATGTGTGGACATCTTTTGTCTGTGCATACCATGTGCATGCTGAGGACGTGTCCACCCACGCAGCCAGCCATCCATTTGTCTACCAGTCGTCCTCCACATCTGCTTCCAAGATCTGCTGGTGCTGCTCGTTTACGTCATAGATCGATCAACGGCACTGACTCTTTTTGTTGTGGTGACGTGTGTTTTGGCTCTTTTGTGCAACTTCAACAGCAAGTGGAAGCGGAGGTGGTCGATTCGATGCGCGTGACAGTGGCAGAGCTCACCAACCGACTGAAAGACAAGGAGTCGGTCATCAATGAGCTCTCGGAGCAGCGCGCCAAGCTGGAGAACTACACGAAGAAGACGCTGCACGCCGTGCAGACCAAGTACATGGTCGCCGTGAGCTCACACCGCAACCAGATCAACGAGAAACAGGAGCGCGTGGACCTGCTCGAGAAGAAGCTCAAGGAGATCCGCACGTCGTACTCGCGCGAGCAAGCGCTCATGATGTCGTCGTTCTATGAGGTACGTCATGCTGCGGCTGTTGTTTTGTTGTTGTTCTCATGTCACGTGCGTCACCGCTGTTGTCGTGTCGTCATCCGTCGAAGATCTTTTTCTAACATCGTCCTGTCCTGTCCTGTCCTGTCCTTTTGTGTGACACTTTGCCTTTTGCCTGCAGATCGGAACGGAGATGCAGCGCCGCACAATGCTTCCTCAGAACCAAGCACAGGGCGCGGGCTCGTGGCTCGCGAGCAAGCGGACAGAGGAGCGCGCTAAAAGACGGAACTTTTAGAGGAGAGCGAGGCTGCTGACGAGAGCGAGCAAGAGTGAGGTTGAAGATGGCTGGGTTATAAAGGTGTCTTTTATATGGATATGGTTTTCCTTTCATTTCGAGTCATTGCACACAGTGTCTTCAGGAGTGAGGTGTGGTGCGTCTTTTTCTCCAGTTTACCATGTTTGTGTGTGTGTGCTGGCTTTGATCGCCGTATGCGCAATGTTCACTCTACGACACTCACTCCCAGGTTCACGAGTGCGCGGGTCGCTTGCTGGCATATCCGGTCATTGGGAGATCGCACAAGCCCCTGCAGTGCATCCACGCCCCCAAGATCGATGATCAGTTGCTTGTTCTCGGCTGCAGCATGCAGAAAAGTCGCGCATAATGAAGAGATACATTACAGTCGATCCATCAAATAACATCGTCGCAAGAAAGAGAGGTCAAAGTCAAGCAGCACGTACGGTTCACAGAAAGGTTGCGGAGCGCTCGAGCCACTTGCGACTGCAGCTCAACCGACTCGGAGCGCGCACCGTCGATGATTGGCTTGAGACCACCTTCGCGCGCGATTTCGACCTCGTTGGCATCTGGTTCACCAGTATCCGAACCAGTCAGTTAGCAGATATGTATGTATCAATGAGTAGAGCCAAGCAAAAGCAGCAACAACAAACAGGAAAAGTTACCATTGACAGCCAAGTTTGCCAGCGCCGCAATGGCTTCGACTGCCACGCCGATCTGCTTGGAACTTGCGAGTGCGATGAGTGGTTTGATGCCACCAGCTTTCGCAATGCGCTCCTTGTTGTCAACTAAGACGGTGCGTACAGCGAGACACACAGACAAACCACACAGTCAGTTGATGAACAGGATCAAAGAGATGACACAGGCACACACACAGCAGCTCAATTGGCGCACCGTTCACGCCCAGGTTCGCGAGCGCCTTTGCTGCCTGGCGCTGTACGTGCTCATTCGAGCTCTCGAGCAGGTCGATGAGCATGTCGATGCCGCCTTCCGTCGCCATGCGCGACTGGTTGTCCGCTGTAGTGCAGTCATTTACATGTAAGTGAGCGATCCAAGCCCACATCACCTTTGAAGCACATGCGCTGCAATTGGAAAGCACTCACAGTTGACCGACAGGTTCGCGAGCGCGTGCGCCGCGAGTCGCTGCACTTCCGTGTCTTTGGACTGCGTCAGCGGCAGCAGGAGCTTGAGTCCCTCGAGCTCCACGATCTGCACCTGTCTGTCAGCTGCGTACACAAAGATGACACGACGCCGATCAAAATTAGCACTATATCAAGAGCCGAGAGCGAACGTGACGCAACGAAGTTTTAGTAACACAAGATACAACAACGCACGCTTGACTGCCTCATTCGCGAGCTTCTCAGCAACCTCGCGCTGGAGGCTCGTGTCTGCCGACTTGGCGTACACGATCAGCCGCTGCAGGTTCACGCGGAGCGCCTCGGTGAACGCGTCATCTGAACGAATAACAAGCGCAAAGATTGCATGCACAGGTGGCTAAGTGGACACGACGACAGAGAGTGCAAAGAGGGGGGGGATCTGAGGCGCTCGTCTCATCACCTGTGGCGTCGTCTTCGAACGTGTATTCGTCCTTGCTCCCCTTGGCGCTGGCGTTGCCCATGGCGACCTCTCTTTCTCTACTCTCACTCGCTCTCACTCGCTCGCTCTCACTTCTCGCGCTGTCGGGATTCGAGACTCTCACTTGTGGGAAGCTCGTACTGCGGTGACCTTTGGCGTGGAAAAATGAACGCAGTAGTTCGATGTGGCCCACACAGGATATCTGACAAATCAAAACCAAAAATTGAAAAGCTAAAAAGCTAAAAAGCTAAAAAGCTAAAAAGCTAAAAATTGTCGAAAACCCTATTAAAATAAATCGAGCCAAATGTAAAATATAAACCGGTTCGTAATCGGCTTCAAATCAGTCAACATTGAAACAGGTTATGCATTTTAGCCGTTCCAAAACTGAAAAACGGTTGCGATGTGGTCCACATAAGGATAGGTAAATCTCAAAAATTGCCTCTGTAGACAGACGCACACCGCGAATGAATACGAATGCGGTACTGCCCTTGTGGTGCTGGTACGGTACAGCAGCTAACAAAGCAATGACCGACGTTGCGTGGGCGAGTGGTCTCATTTGACGAGACGAGACCCACGGATGCATCTACTTGTCAATGCGGTTGCATCAAGTGATTAGGAAGGCAAACAATCGTACCACAACTTCATTACGGAGTTGCAGCGACGCTAAGCTACCAGTTCTTATCGCGTCTCAGAGAAGCCCGAGCTTTGACACGGATCGCTCTGACCCCTTTCGTCGGTAATCACTCTGATCTTCGCCCACTGTCCTTCTTTATGAAGAAACAAAAGTACGTCACAGACCTAACATACAAATGTGCGGTTTGTCGTTCAGATGATAATGAGATAGAATCTGGCGGAAACCACAGAAATATGTTCTTACCTTCTTGCTGGTCGACACGTAGACGCAGGTATCGATGTTTTTTCTGGTGGCCTTGATGAGCTCGATTAGTTTCTTTTGTGAGGAGGCTCTATTGCGCCCCCTGAAGAATAACGCCTGGCGGTTATCGCGGGAGATCTCGCAAGGGCTGGCCTTGGCGAGCAGTAACTGTATAGCGCTCTTCGACACGTTCACGTGTAACTCTGTACGCGCTCGTTATGTCAGTTTCTGGATCATATAATCTGGTCTTTCGATCGCCCACAGGCGTTTAATCTCTTTTTGTTTGTCATCTAGGGCAGGTGCGCGCCACCCGCTACGCAGGGGGCTTGCCTAAATTGCTCATACGCCTGTACATTGTTGACCTGTGTACAGCTGCAGCGCGCGCCAGACTGTAAAAGGGTGCTGTGCTACGACAGTTCCTCTAACACGGTACACACGCTTGTGCGACGAGGAAGCGATCTCCCGACTTGGAGGGAAGAGGAGGAGGAGCGACTTGAGGACTTAAAGGTAAAATTGCAACTGAATTGAAAAGCTGTTATGGTTCCTGTCGCTACTGCTAAA
>JALBZB010001126.1:0-12818 GCA_038050625.1 Pythium sp. MPC-2022a
TCGTAATATTCCCATTCCTTCCTGTTTTGGAATCTAATGTGTATTTTTCTAATCTGTCTGTAAAATATCTGGTTATATTACAAAATGCGCAGATTTTATATTTAAAGTTTAAAAAGGCGTAGATTTTATATTCCCCCTAGTTTTTTTCTGCGCTCTTCTCCAATTGGTGGGCACCTTTTGACCGTCTTTGGCTTGAGCATTTTTGCGCTTGTTGTGTTTGGAACAAGAATATAATTATCGTCTAAAAATTCGTACTTATAACAAACATACCAGTAAATCGGATATTTCGATTCCAAAACGGCTATTCCTTGGAGAAACTTAATTTTAGTGTTACTTCAGCGCAGTATTTTTCTGCTTGACGCTCTCGCACGTTTGCTCCGTTGATGCGCATTCTTCGGTGCCAGCGATGAAGTCGGAGGTGCACGTCGAGGAGATCGGGCGGCAGCGCTTCGCGGCGGCGCTGCCCAAGCTGCGCACGCTCGTACGCGACTGCTCGTTCGTGGCGATCGATACGGAGATGGGTGGGCTCTCGCTGCAAGAGTACGTGTGTGTACCTGCCATAGTATCTTGAGCTGTTGCCAGGAAAAAGAAGGACGGATACGCGCGGATTGTGTCGCTCGCTGCTCATTCATTCACTGAGTGTGTTGAGCAAGAGCGCATGCAGCGCAGCGTAGTGACTCGCATTGATAGATCAATGGTAGCGTTGCTGCTTATATGTGCTATGTGCATGTACTGATGTGCTGCATTGTATCGTATGTATATGATGAATGAATGTGTGTATGTGTGTGTTGGTTGCAGTTGCCGCCCAAGCATGATGGATTCGATCCAGGAGCGCTACGAGCAGTTCCGCACGAACGCGCAGCAGTTCCCGCTCGTGCAGTTCGGGCTGAGCTGCTTCACGTGGGACGCGGATGCGCGGCGCTTTGACGTCGAGACGTACCAGTTCCCGATCTTCCCGCGCTTCGCCAAGATTGAGGCGAGCGAGCTGCCGGACCGCCGCTTCCTCGTGCAGCCGCGCTGTCTACAGTACATCCGCGACCACGGCTTCGACCTGAACACGTGGATCGACGATGGCGTGAGCTACTTGTCGCACACAGACCAAAAGCAGTTCAGCGGCCTGCTCCAAAAGTCCGCGCAACCCGAAGTGCTGCGCAAGTTCGACCCGACGGTGCCGGCGATCATCACGGCCGACACACGTGAATTCCTGCAGGACATGACCAAGAAGATTAAGAAGCGCTTTGCGTCGTACAAGTTCAGCAGCAAGAAGCATGGACGGCGCGACGCCAAGAACCGTCGCAGAGGTAGCAACACCAACAGCAACACCAGCAGTAGCAGCAATGGCAGCAGCAAAGGCGTCGCTCATGATGAAGAAGACATGTGTGGCGGTGGAGATGACGATGATGGTGATGGTGACATGGAGACTGACGATGGCGGCGGTGATGGCGACGACAGTACAAGTGGAAAGTCCAACACCACGACCACTGGCAGTGTGTCATCAGCAACGCCGTCTTCACCCGCAGAGCTGCGATCGGCCAAGAGATTCCTCGACACAGGCTTGGAACACGATCATAAGGGCAAACTGCGCTCCGACTGGCCGAGCGCGGTGTTCCTCAGCGAGCCGCTCGCGCCGTTCCGTCGTCACGTGCTCGTGCAGCATCTGGAGAAGAGCTTCCCAAACGTCGCGGTGTTTGACTGCAAAGCCGACAATTGCGGAGAGGACGTGCAGCAGAACCCATGGAAGCGCCGCGTGCGGCTCGTGGCGACCAACTCGGTAAAGGAGAAGCAGTGTCTGCTGGATGCCTATGAGCAGATCTCGCAGCAAGAGGTGCGTGAGTACCAAGGCACAAAACAAGGGTAGACTTGCTTGCCAACATGGAAACTAACCCAAATTCGTATGGTTCTTGTCATCTGTAAAGCTTCGAGAGCGCAACCTCGAGCTGATCGGATTCACAGAGCTGATGGACCTGCTCGTGGGCTCGAGGAAGCCACTGGTTGGGCACAATTTGCTGCTCGATCTCATGCAGTGCTTTGAGAAGTTCCACCAGCCGCTGCCGTCGCGCTGCTCCGAGTTCCTGCACGAGATGAATGCGTGGATTGGCGGTGGCGACAACGTCGACTGTGAGAGTGATGATCTCAGTCAGTCTCTAAACAGAGGAGGCATCTACGACACCAAAGAGATGGTCACGCATGCGATGGAAAACCTCGACATGTTCGCAAACAACCTGCAGCACAGCGCGCTGGAGACGGTCTTTGAAGCGCTCTCCAAGACGCCCTTCCACGGCCCCGACATCCGCATCAAGTGTCCCTCGGAGCGGTCCTCGAGCAGCGGCGCGTCTAGAACCTCCTCACCATCGTCTTATTCATCACCACAAAAGCAGAAGCAGCATGTCCAGGCGCACCAGGCAGGCTACGACGCGTTCATGACGGGCTTTGTGTTCCTGCGCGTGTGCTGTGGACTGAGCATTCCAAACATGGCGATCGCGGGTCTTGGTCAGAGAGCGATGACTGCGGAAGCAAGTGACAGCAGCAACAACAACAATAATCGACTGGACGACCGCTTGCTCCAGTTCCGCAACGTGCTGCACGTGAGCCACTTCCTGCCGGCGCATACGCTTCGCATCCCCGGACCGTTCCCAGACGAGTCCGAGACGCCGTCGCGCGAGTGTTACTTGCGTCTGCATCTGGTGCGCACGGCGGCGAGCGGGAACCTCAAGACGTTCCACATCAAGCAGTGCATCTGTTGGGCGCTGGACCTCAAGTCCCCCAAGCAGGTGCAGGTCTACTGGGAGGGCAAGCAGTGGGTGTACGTTGCGCTGCCGACCCCCAAGCTTGCGGAGAGACTGCTCCAGGTGCGCGAAGGCACGAACGAGTGTGAAGGGTCCGCGAAGGACCCGATGCCGTCCATGGGCTGCGTCGACATCTACCGATGTGCGTCCGAGTCGCCTTCGCTGCAGTCGACGGTGGTGCTTGCGAGCAGTGCGAGTGCCTATTCTCTGGCGTCGTCATCGTCGGCGGCGGAAAGAGAGGCCGAGGACTTCGAGCTCGAGGCCGAGAAGAAGCAAACGAAGCGGAGAAAGTAGGAACCCGGACCAAAGGGCCAGGAGCTTCACATGCGCGCGCACTCACTCTGGTGGCCAGCCTCAGAAGAAGGAAAGGGAAGAACTTTGTCGTTGTACATATCAGCTACAGGAAATCGGTGGCTGATTTCTGCCCGAATTTCATTGAGCAGAGTCTCCAGACGCGACGAGAATGGGTGTTTCACGGTGATGAGTGGAATCCAAGGTTTCCTGTAAAACACAAATCAAGCAAGACCACAATATTGTTGTGGGGATCTCTCGCTTTCTTACTAACACCTCTTGGATTTTACTTCCGCTAAAGCAGTACACAAATGACTGGGCAGCATTTGTCGTTCTCAAACCATACAGGGAGCTGCTACAGTACTACGCCATCAAGCAACAGCTCAACCGATGAAGATCCAACAGACAAACCAATTTGAATATCTTCAACTTGGGAGAAACGAAAATGACACCGAAACGCAATCTTTGCAAATGGAAAAAGATGTGTTCATTGCTCTAACAGCAGCCAGCAAAACACACTCAGCCCAAGCATAGCCGATGATGCGCTTGCTAATCCTGCTGCTAGTATAGATAGATATATAGGAAAACACGCCACGAACTAATCACAAATCACTAACTGCTCTCTCGCGCTCTCTCTCTCTACATGCTCAAGGTGCTCATCTGGCACGACACCTCGAGGAACATCACGTCCGACGCGGCCGCAGCCTCCTTCTCCTCCATGGCAGGTGAGAACGCGCTCAGTGGGTACAAAAACGACACCGACTGGTCGTTCGAGAGCGGACTCGTCTTCGCGGCGCCAGAGCCCGAAGCCTGCATCGTCGCCAGCGGATTCGAGAAGATGCTGCCGTTCTCCATGCTCTTGCGGATGCTGCTCATGTCCGCCACCGATCGGCTCGTCACCTCGTTCTTGCCGTCCACGACCGTAAGCAGGACCTGGTTCTTCTCGTGCCACAAAGTCGTGAGCTTCTCAAACAGGCGCGACGTGATCGACTGCTGCTGCTGGTGCTCCTTCGCCTTGCTCGTCTCGTTCTTCTCAGCCAAGTGCACTTCCGAGAGGAAGAGCTCCTCTTTCACGCTCTCGTCGTCGTTGTCATCAACGTCGCTCTGGCCGAAATCGTCCGCGTCATCGCCGAACCAGTTCGTGTCCGCGAGCGCAGGCGCGAACGGATCGTCGACCGGGTACACGAACTCATCGATGAGATCCGTCTCGAAGCCGCTCAAGCCCAGGCAGTCGTCGATCTGCGCTGGCGAGTCGCACGTGCCCGACGAGTCCGTAATGTCTGACGCAGCCGAAGGCGACGAGGCAACCGCTGGTACGACGACGTCCGTCTCTTCTTCTTCGTCTTCAGCGTCGGTGGTCGGCTCCGCACCGGCGGAAGCAGCGGTCGACTGCGTCCACGACGCGATGTCGCGGAAGTCCTTCCACGAAGACTTCTCGAGCGACGACATGATCTTCGACGCAATGTTCATCTGCGAGAACTCCTTTGGCGGGTTCGCGTTGAAGAACGACGAGTAGTTGCTGCCGCTCTGCACGTCAAAAAAGAACGGCGAGTTGCCAAAGAACGTCGCCGAGAACATCATGCCCATCACCATCACGAGGTTCTTCTTCGCCGCGTGGATCTCGTGGTGCTGCTGCGGCATCTCCTGCTGGTCGCCGCCCATCGCAGTGTACGCCGCGAACGGGTGGTCAAAGTCGCGCAGCAAGTCGTCCGCAGCGACATCCGCCATCTCTGTGTCTTCCAGGTTGCTAAAGCAGTAGTCCCAGTTGTCCTTCACCGCAGTGGTAGGAGTTGGAGCCGCTTCAAAAGCCGAAGCCACGTCCACGATCGGCTCCGTCTTGATCACAACATCGTCTTCGATCTGGACCACAGCAGCAGCTGGCGCCGCCACCACTGTAATAGGAGCAACCGAAGCAGCAGCGGACTGCGTCTGGGACTGGAGCTTCTGCTGCAGCAGCTGCTGCTCCTTCGCAAAGGCGTCCAGCTTCTCCTGCAGCGCCTTGAGCTCGCGCTCCTTCTCCATCAGCTGGTCCTCCAACTGACCGACGTACGCTTTCTTACGCTCACGGTGCAGCTGCGCCGACATGCGGTTGCGGATCAGGCGGCGCTTCTTCTTGGCTTCCTTCGAGTCCGGGTCGAGGCTCTCGAGCTGCAGCTCCATCTGGCGCAGGCGCTCTTCGCCCAACGCGTCAATCTCCGAGCCAAAGAGCATCGAGCCACAGCTCAAGAACGAGTTCGAGGAGGACGACGATGGCGAGCTCGCCGCACTCTTCTTCGCCGACTTGGCGTCCGGCTCCACACACGACGACACATTCGCTGACGTGGTCTTGCCAGTCTTCATCTTCTTCGACTTTTCCACCGTCACGGTGGCGGGCTCGGTCGCGGTCATGTCCACAACAGAGCTAGGCGAGGACGCCGCCGAGGTCACGATTTCACCATCCACCGAGCCAGGCGATGATGGGGACGACGCCGACATGGTCTTGCGCTTGGTCTCACGACGAGCATTCACGACGTCGCGTCTGGCGGCGCGCTGCGCCTTGCCAGCGTCCGCGGAAATATTTGTGGCGGCGACCGTCGTCGTCTCAGGGATCTCGACCTTAATCATGCGCTGCTTCTCCATCGCGAGCAGTGACGCCGACGCGTCCGCTGTCACGCAGGCGGTCGGCGGCACTTGGATCTGGTCCACGGGGCGCACCTCCGTCTTCACGGTGGCGGCGTGGGTCGCGGCGGCCGCGCCACTGTGCTGCACGTTCGCGTTGTGCGCGGTCTGCAAGATGCTGCGAAGGAAATCCGTCATGCTTGTTGTAATATGTGTTGTCCTGTGTGTCTATGCGCTTTGCTGGGGATAGCGAGAAAGGGCTTGTAAGGGGGATCTACGAGAAATGCTTGTTTGCTTGTGTGCTTTGCTTGTTGATGCACGCACGCGTCGATCTGAACAAATCGAGAGAGACAGGGGGAAACATGTGCGATTTCGGTCGTTAGCGAGCTGCTGCATCACACACTACAGTGCAAGCAAGGCACCATTGCGCCTCATTGATCATCATCACTCGCTCGCTCGCTCTCTTCTTTCTTCTTTCTTACCTTTTTGCGGAATGTCGCGAGTGTGCGGGTGGATGATCGCTTGCGCTCGCTTGTTTGCTTGTTTGCTTGTGTGTGCGGTCTGCTTTGTGCGGGTCTGGATATGGATTTTTGGCTCGGAGGGAGGCGAAAGTGATTTGCTATTTGAGCCCCCCAGGGGGGCTCAAGCCAGGCAGGCACAACGACAACACAACAGAACCAAGGCGGTTCCTTCTAGATCTCGAAAAACCTCACTCAAAAACCTCGCTCAAGCAACGGATATCCCTATTCCACGTTGGCAAAGCCGTCTCTTGCTCATGGGGATAGGGGAATTTAGTCGCAAATTTTGGATGCCATTTTGGCTTGCTTTCTGTATGCGTGCGGGTGTCAAACACCCGCACGCATACAGAAAGCAAATGACGTGCTTTCCAACAACCACAGCCATGAACTGATTCTCTCGTACTGATCCGAAGTCTTAAAGTTCACACGCCTCAAAAAGCGAGTCTAAAAATCCAGAAAAAGCAGTGTACCGTAACCAAAAAGTGCTGCCTGAAAGATTTTGAAATCCTGAAGATTTCAAATCCTGAACTTGGACGAAGTACTTGAAACGATTTCGCGGTTTCATTTTTTTCTCTTTTTCTATTTTTGCCCAACTCGTTCAAGGAGTCAACTCGTTCAAGGAGTTGAAATGTCCGCAGATAACTTGAATAAAGTATAGCAGTACGGAGATGTTTTTGTTCCAAAAAATCTTCGCAGCCCCATACTTTAATCCAGTCAGCTGCAAAGATTTGTTGTATGGAGACAACAACAGGAGACAGACTGGTCATCAGTTTGTAAAGGTATTATACGAGAACGGAATTAAGATTTATAGATAATCCTATAAAACTTAATATCTTTCTAGTATATGCATTGGGCCATTTTCTTCGCGGCGGCGCAGGCGTGTCCACGCCGCATACGGACGCAGAGCCAACCCACAGCAGGACGTCGCAACGCCACCAGCTTCTTCCTCTTGGCTTCCCTTGTGCTGCGCAAGAGTTTTCTGGACCGTCATCGGCCAAGCTGCTGCAAGACGGAATGATGGTGCGCTTTGATACACCGTACGTACTGTACGCGAGAAGGGTTTTCAAGCCCTTTTTGTCTTGCTTTCAGTATGAGGTCACGGCGAATCTGAGCCACATGTCGTGCGATCGCGGGCTTCTGTGCTGGTGCATTCCGATTGGCGCATCCAAGGTAGACGGGTGGTCAAGTCGATGTCGTCAGCGGGCTCTTGAGGTGCAAAGAGCGGGGAGGCTGGCTGAAGGCGCATCTCCTTTCCCTCGATCTGCGCCATCTTCAAGCGCAGAACTGGCAAACAAGAAAGGCAACTGGGTACAAAAAATTGAAAGGAGCCGCCAATCTAAATGTGTCAACCCGAAATTCGCCAATGTGAGCGGCATCGCTCACTGCTTTGCCCCTCTTGGTCGCAATTATTTGTGAAGCTTCAGAAACGACTGCACGGAGAGAGATTGAAGTTTGACTCGGAAAATTCACTCAAAGCTTCAACTCGTAGTACGTGTTTTGCCTTGCGATGTGCCACAAGCTTCTCTCTTGGCGTCCGTTGGAGCAGCACTCGGGTCGATTGACTGGCGCGGAGAGTTTGGAGATGGTCTGACCCAAGATCAGAACCGACTCACATTCGAAAATTCAAATAAATTGTACGCACTCCTCCTTGAAGTCGCCCTCATTTCGCAAGCGCATCGACCTCCTTGTAGAACTTGGCGAGTACTTTTTGCTTCTCTTTCGCGTAAAGCTGCGAGGTCGAGGCGAGTGCCGAGACGCGTGCTTTCTCAGCTTGTCTGATTACCGTGAGTTTTTCGAGAGAAAGCGAGCGTTAGGACGAATCAGAATGCACGATCCAGTGCATCTCCAGCAAAGGCCCACAAAACTCCACTGCTGTCAACGTACGTCAGTTCTATGCTTGCCATCTGTGGTGTTTGGGATCAGATCAAATCAACGAGGTGAAAAAGCGAGATACTAACCAGATCTCCACACATCTGAGCAAACGGCGTGAATGACTTCGCACCTGAGCAAGCGCTTCCAGTTTCTTTTCTGCTTTTTCGTTGATGCTTTTGTTTGCCTGATTTCGATGTGAAGCCACCAATCTGAGTACATTGTGCATTCAATGCACACCGAGTGAACAAGGGACATTGTGGGGGCACCTTTTGGAGCTTGCTGAGCTGGTGCTCGGCGTCACTGATTTCATGAGCAATTCGTTCCTTCAATGCCGCATACTGGTCGTCCAGCTGTCGAATGATCTCCCTTTTTCTAGCTGCAAAAGGTAATGTTAACAACGACGTTTGAAACAGCCCTGTTGGCTGCACTTGACGAACATGACACCCTATTGTCGTTACTTGCAAGTTCTTACCTTCGACCATTACTTTGATTTTCATTCGCATCGCGCTCACACGGACATTCACCTCACTCGAACCAGTGAAGGCGCTAGCTCGGCGTTTTTTCTGCAGCACAAGCGGGGTCCGACGAATCGAGTGCAGCTCCTGCTTTGCAGCTCGCATTGCTGCGCGATGGCTGTCAGTGCAGCCTGCGACGTCGCTCTCGTACACTCTTCTTTTCAGAGTGAACAACGCGCTCTTCGCAGTTTTCTGGAGTTTCGCAGGAGCAGCTTCCGTCCCTCTCGGGTGGTCGTTGTCACCAGTCGTCAGCAACACTCTCTTTCGCGTATGCCCTGGCAGGGAGTGTTGCAGTTGCATCTTCGTCGCTTTCTTAATGTCGTTGCTGGGGTGAGTCCCACAAAGATACACTATTGTCCAATCTCCAATCTACAGCATGCATACACCAAGACAGCTTTTAGACTCCGAAGCATCAATTGCCATGCTACACATCACGCACATATACACACGCACAGCGCTAACTTACGGGTAGATCTCACCTGTGTGTAGAGTGTCTTCTCGTGCTGCTGCGTGGATTGGAGTGCGCGCGAGCGTGCTCGAGCTGAAATGTGAAAGTGTGCGGTGCCGGCATTTGGTCGTCAATCCGCAAAAGGAAAGGAAATTGCAACTTGAAGTTTTCTTTGTGTGGCCCACCTTATTTCTCCACACTGGATTCTCACCTAAAATAATGTGGCTGTCAATTTCAAAAGGACGCTGCTAGTGTGGTTGACACTATATAAGGGTATTTCCTGAGTGTGTTGAGGTGGCAAAACCCAACAGGGTGACGGTCTCAGACAGACTCACCCATACAGATAACGAGCGAGGAAGCCGTGTGGGCGTGAGTGAAGGCGAAGGTGTCCAGCTGGTAAGCCGTGCCGCGCTCAAGGGACTTGAATAACGTGACATCGTCACTCATACGCATATAGAGAAGGCGTTGTTGTTGTTGTGAACGTAGCGCTTGCCTCTTTGCTGCTGTCACCCGTGAAGCTGCAGAAGAAAGGTTGAGAGAGCCTGCTGGCGTCACGGATTTCTGCAGCCGACGAGATTGATTGCAAGCGAGGGGAGAAGCGTCCAACGCGCGTGAATGAAGATGGAGCCGAACGGAGCTGCGGCAGCGAACGAAGATACGGTATGTACATATTGATGCTGTACCATGAGTTTGATGCTGTATGGAACTGGCATTGAGGGAGGAATGCAGCAAAACGGAGCATTTGGTTTCAAGTGACAGAGAAAGAAAAAGGGAAAATGCGTGTATGGATGTTAACATGAGCTTATTGCTGCTGACTGCATTGTAAACAGCCGAGCCCTTCGTCATCGTCGAATCCGTTCCGCAATGCACTGCACAAGTTTGCCAAGAAGAAAGAGAAGACCCACCTGGGAAGCAGTGCGACCTCTGGTTTCTTCTCCCGCGCATCCAAGGGGAAAGGAAAGCAGGAGCTCCCGCTTCCGGGCTCTGTAAAGCAGGTTTGTGCAGGTCAACTGCCGCCGGTGTGGGTGACGCCAGCACCTGCGCCTCCGAGGTGCGTCTTCCCTTCGTTTTCCCACTTGATACACATTTGTGTGTATTGACTGTGTCATAAAAAATGTGCTTGCGCCAAGCAGAAAGATGTCGTCACCTACGAATGCTGTGTCAAAGTCCCCAAAGGCGGATTCCAGATCAGCCAGCAGCGAGCACGAAGACGAGGAACTCTCCAGATCGTTAGACCACTTGCACTTGAAGAAAGGAGCTGCGGACCAGCCGAATTCAACGTCAGCAGCGAACAGCGCGCCAACGCGTCCTGCGTCTCGAAATGCGGCTGGCAACCACCGCAGCGAGCAATTCCATCAAATGCTCAAGAACGATGTCGTGGACTTGGATAAGTTGCGGGAGCTGAGCTGGGGCGGGATTCCTGTTCACCACCGCCCAACTGCATGGCGACTACTCCTGGTAAGTATGCTTGCTGAATTGGCTCAGTTGTGTCTAGCTGACTCGAGAATCAATCAAGTAACTAATTCGTTTGTGCACTTTGTGTGATTTCTAGGGGTACATGCCTTCAAAGCAGGATCGACGGGAGCCAATGTTGGAGCGAAAGCGCCAAGAATATGTGGAGTTGCTGCAGCAGTACTACTACATCCCAGATACAGACCGAGGCGCAAAAGAGCAAACCACTCTTCGGCAAATCCTCGTCGATATTCCGCGTACAAATGCAGACGTGAAGCTGTTTAAAGAAGAACGTATACACCAGGTACGTCCCTAACATGTTCACATGGCTGTGAGGTTCAGAGACGGCTGACATTTTGTTGGGCATTGCACCAGTTGATGGAGCGCGTGCTGTACACGTGGGCGATCCGGCATCCCGCGAGCGGATACGTGCAGGGCATCAATGATTTGCTCACTCCTTTCCTGGTGGTCTTCCTCTCTGCCTACGCTGGTACGTGGAAGCTGCTGACTACACAAATGATCGACAGTCCTTGGTTGTATTCTCATATGATAGTGGTTACCCCAATGTTTCTCAACAGACGAGCCGCAGATTTGCGATTTATCGGTGGTATCGGACGAAGCCCTGCAAATCGTCGAGGCGGATAGCTACTGGTGCTTGACGAAGCTGTTGGACGGCATCCAGGACCACTACACATTCGCCCAGCCGGGACTTCAGCGAATGGTGCAGCGCATGGAAGAGCTGGTGCATCGCTGTGATGGCGATCTATTTAAGCACATTGTCGAGCGCGAGGGCGTGCAGTTCGTGCAATTCGCATTCCGCTGGATGAACTGTCTGTTGATGCGTGAAGTGCCGCTGAATGCGATCATCCGGCTCTGGGACACATACCTCTGCGAAGACAACGGATTTGAGAGCTTCCACGTGTACGTGTGCGCTGCAATCTTGATGACATTTGGTGAGAAACTGAAGACGCTGGAGTTCCAGGAGCTCGTGCTGTTTCTGCAGCATTTGCCGACAAAAGACTGGATCGAAGACGAGATCGACCCACTACTCTCGCGCGCGTTCATCCTCCAGACCTATTTTGCAGATTCCCCCAGTCATTTGAGTTAGAGCGGGAAAGAGCGAGAGAGAGCGAGAGAGCGAGAGCGAGAGAAAGAGAGAGAGAGAGAGAGAGAGAGAGAGAGCACTCTGATTTTGGCTTGTCGGTGTTGCTGTTGTTAGGGTGGAAGAAGAAAGATGGAAGGACGGAGAGTAACAATGGTGGCGAAAGATACACTAACAGATCAAGAATGTCATTCAAGATTTCATGCCATGACGAAAGCATTTGCGAGTCGACCACTTTCTTGTGAGGGAGACACAAGAACGTCCACATTTGGAGTCGGTGGGATAGTAATCTCTACTGGGAAGCTTTGGTCTGTACACTGAACTGACAGCGTGGGGCTGAATGAGCTCCTTCATTCCTGACGTGGGCGTCATGAGAAGAGCCTTCCACAAAATCGTATTTGCTGATGTTCTTAAGACCCCAATTATTTGCGAGCCAATTGTTTTGCTGGCGCCATCTCTGAGCGTTTTAAATGAGAAAATGTAATGGTGGGAAGGAGGGAGAACGGTGTCTGCTTCACTTTATTGGTTTCTATGATGAGAAACTACGAAACAAGCGGGAAGATGTGCATCCACGTTGTCACATCATAATGAGACCTCACGGATGTGGGTCAGCTGTCTTCCTTCCGCACCCGAACGCACAGAGCCTTCCGATTGATTGACCAACGGTCTTAGTAAACGCGGGTGTCTTTAGTTACGAGTCTGTCGGTCAGTCAAAGTGCGTTGATTAATTGATCAGCCTAAGCGCTGCTGTGACAGTCAATCATGGGAGTACATATGTAGCAACGTTTCTTCAATCCCCGTGAACTCGAAAGCTTGGGTTCGGATAGGATGTTCCCATTGGAAATGAGCTCGAACATGGCAATGGATGAATAGCTACGTACATCCCAAAAGCTACAACTCAATGGTCGATGAACGGTGTCTTATCGCTCAGTAAAATCTGGCTGAGATGTCTATCCGCCACCTCTGACTAATACTTCTTGCAAGACAATGACGCTTCAAGATCCACACAGCTACATTCAGTTGAACAGACAAATTAAATACATGTATGGGGTTGGTTACAACAGACAATACTCGGTGTGCACGACTCGCTCTTCTGTGATGGAGAGTGGAGTCTCTATAAACGTACTTCTAGTTACACCATGGAGCCCGCGGCTGGGAACGCGCTCGTCTGTTGCAGTGGTGGGTGGTGCATCTCCACCATCAGCTTGTAGAGCCCACCGCCAGCCACCCCGCCGA
>JALBZB010001127.1:0-12809 GCA_038050625.1 Pythium sp. MPC-2022a
TCTACTGGCTCGCGCTCCACTCGTCCACTTGGCAGGCGTACATCAACTGCGCGCCTCTGAGCGGTGGAAGCAGCAGTGGCGGTAGCGCGTCGTCCCCAGTCGTGTCACCAACCTCTGCCCCAGCTACTACCACGAAGGCTCCAGCCACGAAAATCCCAGCTACGACCACCAAGGCGCCAGCTTCGGCCACGAAGACCCCAACTACTACTACGAAGGCTCCAGCCACCAAGAAACCAGAGACCGGAGCTGATGCGGATGAGGACTGCGAGGATGACCTTGACATCGCGGACACGCCAGCGCCAAAGACCACCAAGCCAGGCAAGACCCCCAAGCCATCCAAGGCGGCGAAGACCCCCAAGCCGACCAAGGCCGCCAAGACCCCAAAGCCGACCAAGAAGGAGTCCCGAAGCAACGAGTACAGCTTCGACGAGCTCAGCGACTTGAACTAAGGGATGGGTCTCACAGTCGTCAATATGAGTGGTTCAGTGATATGATTTTTGGCTCCTAGTTTCTCGGTTGTAATCAAAATAAAACGTAACGCATAACTGTTTGTAATGAAGTTCACGAAAGAAGGACAATGTAGAGTAGAGTACAGTTCTCCCTTCAACCTTCCGGTACTGTACTCCGGGAGGCAGGTCCATCGAAATCCAAAGTGCTCCATACACAAGGGACTACAAATTACAGTACCCTACACCGAATGGTGTGGCTTCATGGTCTCTTGCGAAAAGGCAACCGGCATCGATGAGTTGGTGCACCGAAAACGCGTCAAGTGTGGTCTTCTATTCGAGGGGCAAGTCCTCCTCACAATGCGACGCTCGCCACCCCTCAATCAAACGACAGAGACAACACAATATCACAACACAGAAAGTCCGGTGGAGTAATCTCCAGGATTACAGGTTCCAAGTCGGCCGTTCCTGTAATCCAGCAGGTCGGCGGTAGAAGAGCGTAAGCGTCCGTCTCAGCAGTACTGCTTGCCATTTGTGTGTGTGAGCAACTGGCTTTCCACCATTCAGTTCTGGTACTGTATTGTGCTTCCATTTTGCCCCGCGCCGAAACGGACCCTTATTCGTGTTCCGCGAGGGTTCTGTATTCTCGTGCTCTTCGCTCTGTTGAAGGAACTTAAATATGGATTGGAAGCTCATAAGCATTGAGTTTACTGTGTCGTGTTTTTGCTTTCGAGTAAGTGCAGCAAACAATTGCTCAGCAGCATCAAACAAATCTGCTGAGCCAATCGACGTAAAGTAGAGGCACATTACAGACCTTGTGTGTGTCCTCTGCCCGTTCACGCTCGTTGATTTTCTTTTTGTTTGGTCGTTCTATTCACCCAGGTCAGCTAATCCGAGTCTCTTCTCGGTGCACAATCCCTATGATCGCTCTCGCTGCCTGGACCCCAGCTGGCAGGTGGGGGGAGTTCGATTCCGTTGCTTGTCTGTTCCAGGATGCCAGCATGTTCGGTCGTCCGCCACGCCTCTCCACAATAAGCAAGTCCAAACGACGAACCAGTAGGGTAATCTCCAGGAGCTCCACACCCAAAGTTGCTCATTCTCCAACTCACCTGCTCCAGCTCAATCAGCTACCAGCAACCAGAACCAACACACACTCCAGAACAGTCACAAGCAGCAGCAACCATGTTCACTTCCACCAAGACCATCCAGCTCGCCTGCGTCGCCGCCATGGTCGCCGTCGCTAGCGTTGACGGCCACGGATATATGTCGGTGCCCAAGGCCACGTTCTCGGGAGGCGGTGACCCGACGCAGTTCTGCGCCACGATGGACGGCCCAAAGACGCTGACCGCGCCAGCCGGACAGTCCTTCACCTCGGACCCGGCGTCCAACGCCAAGGCGTTCACGGCCGCGCTTAAGAGCAGCTCGTACAAGTCGGTGCGCGACTTGGTGAACGCCAAGGCGTCGTTCATCGGCGGCGCCAGCAAGGAGTGCGGCATCTCGAGCTCGAGCGGCGCCAAGCAGCCGCTGCCGGCGCAGTACGTGGAGTGGGCGCACTCCAGCTCTGAGGGCTTCACACCGTCGCACGAAGGGCCGTGTGAGGTCTGGTGCGACAACAACCTGGCCTTCAGCAACGACAACTGTCCGAAGAACTACCCGTCGGCGCCGGCCAAGCTGCCGTACGACAAGTCCAAGTGCTCCGGTGCGAGCATGCTCCGCTTCTATTGGGTCGCGCTGCACTCGTCCACGTGGCAAGTGTACATCAACTGCGCGCCTTTGAGTGGTGGTAGCAGCACGAACACTGGCGGCGGCAGCGCGACATCCCCGGTTGTGGCACCAGCAACCACACCAGCCAAGGGCAATACCAAGACCCCAAAGCCGGCCAAGGGGAACACCAAGACCCCAAAACCAGTCAAGACCACCAAGGCGCCAAAGAAGAAGGAGTCCCGCAGCCTCGACTTTGACGAACTCGACGACCTGAACTAAGCAGGTGACACGTGTTGAGTTTGTGATTGCTACCCGTGTTCATACGTTTAATAGCTCTGCTTCCAGTTTTTGATTTTTCTTGTCGAATTTCATTTGTAACGTAAATGAAAATTGAAAAACACCGTGTGCATTGAATCCTACTTGAGCAACAGATCATTATCTACCCTCTGTGTTCAAACCTACTTGAGCAACTGATCATCCGCTATGATGTTCGACACAAGCTCGGTGAACTCGCGATATGAATACGCCTCATCATATCCAAATGAGGAACTTAGTTGCGCTGACGACGGCGAGTGGTTTTCGCCTTGCACTTTGAAGTCGCGGTTGAGGTCGGAGTCAGAGTCGAGCTCGATGACGCTGACGCGGTCGAGGAGGTGGTACTGGATGTCGATGTCGAGGCAGTTGCGGCGCTTGAGGACTCGCCCGCACTCGCTTCTGAGGATGCAGTCGAGGTGACGTCCGAATTTCCGTCCGAGTACGAAGCAGCGGTAGTGGTGCTCGCATCAGAGGCCTCAGAGTCCGACGCAGGGGATGGAGTTGGTGTTGCGTACTCGTCATCACTTGAGTACGAAGAAGTTGAGCTCGCGCTTGAAGCAGACGAAGCAGAAGACGTAGACGGAGCGGTGGTCACCACAGTGGTTGCAGTCGAAGACGCACTCGACCCCGAGCTGGTTGCAGTAGCCCCCGAGAGAGGTGCGCAGTTGAGGTACACCTGCCAGGTTGGTACGTGAAGCGCCAGCCAGATCGATGTCAGCATGCTCGCGCCAGTGCATTTCGACTCATCGTAAGGGAGCTTCGCTGGGTTTCCCGGGTAGTTTGTGGCGCAGTTCTCATCACTAAATGCTAACACATCGTCACACCAGACCTCGCAAGGTCCCTGGTGGGACGATGTCAGTTCATCCCACTCGACTACGTCAGGCAGCGGCTGCGCGGTGCCGTTCGCCAGCGAGAAGCCGCACTCCTGGGACGCGCCACTCTCGAGCGTCTGTGTCGCAAATACCAAGTCCTTGAGCGAGCCGTACTTGGTCTGAGCTTTGAACGCGGCGGTGTACGCCTTCGTGTTCGAGGCAGGGTCAGTGGAGAACGACATGCCCGTGGGCACGGTCAGGACATTTGGTCCATCGATCGTCCCCGATGGCGAGTTGGTTCCCCAGGATGGGTTCCAGGTTGGCTTTGGCAGGATCATCTTGCTGTGGGCATCAGCGGTTGTGGCCATGATCGCAGTAGCGAGAGCGAGGGTCGTGACGGAGTTGATCATCTTGAAAGTGGGCGGAGGTTGCTTGCTGGTGTGGAGAATCGTGGCGGTCGGATGCAAATTCCCAAATGAGCTCTTGGCTGGGGCATTCGAATGGCGGACTCGGAGCGTATTGGACAGAGCGCTTGGGATGATTGCTCTTGAGAAGCGCGCGTTCCGATGATCGTACGTGAATGGTGGTCGTCTGTTCATGAATTCCAGCTGGGTGCATCATTGTGAAGGAATCGATAGCGAATGATCTTGCAATAACACGAGAAATGAACAAATGCAGGATGTTTCACCTGAAATAATATCATTTGTTCTCTATTATAGGTCAATTGGCCTTTGTTTGAGAGGATGGTTTGGAGTGCAAAACTCTCACCGCAATCGTTAGATATCCCAAATGGAATGCAGGCACAGAGCCTCTTGAGGAGGGCGTTTGACTTGGATTTGTATGTGAGCTCATGTCTACTCCACGTGAACAGACGAGTTCTCGAAATGGTACGCACCTTAGCGTGCTGTCCATTGCAATCTCTTTCAAACTGACAGTGAGCGAAGAGGCAAATGACTACAGTGTACAAGAAACCATCAACCAGGCAATCAAAAACGCACATAGAGGTCGAGTTTGGAAATCCCCTTGCATTTGCGTGAAAACGAACCAAGAACGCTCTCGTAGTAAACAAGGTTACTCGCTCCTGTTATGCAAGGCGACGAGGGGCACACTGCGCGTCAGCTGGGCTTCTTCCCTACCAAAGGCTCAAGATTGTTGGGACGATTGGGGGTTCTTTCGCGTCTATTACACCTTGCATTTCGCGCTGGATTTTGCTGGAGTGGAAGTAGGGGCTGTATCTGAGCTGGGCTCAGAAGTGCGCGTTGTAGCGGCTGAGCTGAACCCAGAGGTGCTTGAGGTAGCCGCTGAGATAGGAGTTAGTGATGATGTCGATGGACCTGGGGACGGTGTCGTCGGTCCGTCGTCCGCCTCACCAGCAACCGAAGCCGAGTTTACTGTCGGAGGTGGAAAAGTCACGGTCGAAGTTGCGTCAGACTCAGCGGAAGAAGCCGACGGTTCCGCAGCTGAGCCTGAGCTTGAACTGTTACTGGAGGTTTCAAGAAGTGGAGCACAGTACAGGTACACTTGCCACGCTGGGAGGTGCAGCACCATCCAGACTGATTTCAGCATCTTGGCGCCAATGCACTTGGACTTGTCATACGGCAGTCTCGCTGGCGCTTCTGAGTAGTTGATGGCGCAGTTATCATCGCTGAATGCCAGTTCGTCGTCGCACCAGACTTCACATGGTCCTTGGTGCAAGAACAGCAATTTCGTCCACTCCACCGCCTCGGGGAGTGGCTGCGCAGTACCGTTCGCATGCGAGAAGCCACACTCCTGCGAGGCACCTTTTTCGAGGACCTGGGTCGCGTACACCAAGTCTAGGAGAGACTTGTACTTCGTTTGCGCCTTGAACGCAGCGGTGTACGCCTTCCGGTTAATTTCTGCGTAGAGCTTGAATGACATTCCCGTTGGCGCAGTCAGCGCGCTTGGGCCCAAATTAGAGAATGAGGGGAATTGAGCTCGTGGTGCAATCTCGCCAGTAGAGCACGCTGCCATGCGTCGTCCATCAGAGGAGGCACACACCCTCAGGGTTTTCTGAAAAACCAGATGGCTCAGCAAACTCCTCCGCATTTCATTGTTTGATGACTCAGCTTGACGTTCAACAAACACGATAGCCATGTGCTACGATTGTGTCTGGATAGTATTCAGTGGAGTTCGTGACACTTATGAGAGCAATGGCATGACAGTATGTACCGTACAGTATGCTTCAACATCTCCCACAGAAAGCGCTCTTTCAGTGAACGGCCACACAACCTCAAAGTATCCTTAGCTGCAGGAACATCTTAAACCTAGTTCAATAGATTCCCTTATCATCATCATCATCATCATCACCAAGCGTTATTTCAACTCGTGTCGCATGATAGCTTGGCATCCCGACACGTCTCTCGCTGAGAACGCAAAAGGATGCCGTTGGTAATGTGTATTCGGTGGAAGTTGTTTGTGAGAGTATGGGTGGTACTGAAGTTGGACTCATCCCTAATTTTAAGCCCAACTGAACCAGTTATGAGAGGACTTCCTAATTAGGATTAATATCTTATTATAAGGTAGGAATATTTCTACACAGGTTTCACGGTACTAATGTGCGTGGCGCACACTCTCGATCTGAGCTGACAAGTATTCCATCTAGCCCATCAAAAACGAAGTGGTTGGCTCGCAAGCGTATCTATCAAAACAAATTTTCACAGGTGTGATATTCATACACGCGTTAACCCATTGATGATGGCACTGTAGCAAGATCGTAAGCAGCTCATTCTCAAATCCACCACCAAGTCTGCAGGTCACTCAGTCTTCCTAATTTCAAGGCACCAGAGCGAGCAATGACACCGACAGAGCGAACGCCACTCCAGCTACCAGATGCACGAGTCGTCGCGTCCAGCGCAGCAGTCGCCATCAAGATACAAAGCAGAAAGCGCGTCCTCATACTTGTGTCGACGATTCTGGTCATCATTATCACTGGTGCATGGGGATTCACAGCGCACCGTAGCAGCAACAGCGCGCATGCTGCAACAAGCCAAGATGCCTTCGTTTGTGACGACACCAAGCAGGACGCTGGGTACATCAAGCTCCCAAACAAGAAGGACGACCGCTACTTCTACTGGTTCTTCGAGTCGCGCAGAAGTCCGGCAAGCGACCCGCTCGTAGTCTGGCTCCAGGGCGGAGCGGGTATCTCCAGTCTGGTAGGGCTCCTCACAGAGAATGGGCCATGCCACGTGCTCCCAAGCCTCACCACCACGCTCAATCCGTACTCGTGGACCAACGAAGCGAACGTGATCTGGCTCGACCAGCCAACCGACACGGGCTACTCCTATGGACCCGATGAGGACCTCGACCACGGCGAAGACGACGTGCAAGAAACATCTTCTGGTTCCTGCAGGGCTTTTTAGACAAGCACCCCGAGTTTATCGGCCGCCCACTGTTCTTGGCTGGGGAGAGCTACGCTGGTCACTACATCCCTGCGGCAGCGCACTACATTTGGCAGCAGCAGTTGAAGGAGAACAAGACTACCGGTAGTACGACTGTGCATCCACTCAACTTGCAGGGAATTGCGATCGGCAATGCGCTTGTGAACCTTGCTCTGCAAACCGCGCATGTGCTCGACATGGCCAGCAACTCGTACAACGTCACGCTCATGAACGCCTCTGAGCTGGCAATAGCCCAAGTTGCGTTGCCAGAGTGCGTTGAGTCACTTGAGAAGTGCCAACTTGACACCGATACTTGCACCGAAGCGTTTGCGTTCTGTACAGAGAAGCACTTGGTTCCTTTTCAAGCGCCGAACCGGAACCAGTACGACATCCGCATGGAGTGCGAGCAAGCAGAGTGCTACGACATGAGCTCTGTGACCGCTTACCTGAACTCTGCGCCAGTGCGCGCGCACTTGAACGTGACTGAGGACCAAGCGACTACTAAACAATGGGAAGAGTACACGGCAAAGGTCAGCTTAGGCTTCGCGCAGGACATAATGAAGCCATTCGACAGCTACGTCGCCGACTTGCTCGACAACAGTGACATCCGCGTGCTGGTGTACGCCGGCGACGCTGACCTCGTGTGCAACTGGCACGGCTGCCTGGCGTGGATGTTGGCGCTCGACTGGCAGCACAAAGACGAGTTCAACGCCGCAGAGGAGCGCGCGTTCGCGGTGACCCAAGCTGCTAATGAGAACACCAACGAGGCCGTCGCAACGAATGCTGGTACTGTGCGCGCGTTCAAGACCAAGCTGACGTTTGTGCGCATGTTCAACGCGGGCCACATGGTGCCGCGCGACCAGCCTGCAGTTGCGTCCGAGATGCTCAATCGCTTCTTGCGCAACGACGCGCTATAAAAATGGACTGTGAATGAGCGAGCAACGACATGAGTTGACAGCATCGTGCATATATACAGGAAGGAAGGCTTTGACCATCGTTTCTTCTTATGAAGGCGTGGCCTGTTCAGAATGAAATGCTGGTCATTTTTCGGCTCGCTTTCATCGGGCTTTTGTACTCGGATAGTCTTAATCATGCAACGAGTTCTGGTCACCAATTCATCTAGGACATCCCCTCTTCTCTATAGCTCGTCAGCTCGCTTTGATCGTAGATGCGTTCCCCAGATCGCCCATATTTCACACAACTCTGGCTTGCGCAGTTTGGCAAAAGCTGATGTCTTTTCGTGCGTTTTGGTATACCATTGTTAAATTTGTATACAGGTTGAAGTTATCCGGTCGATCAATAAGTGCGAACGATCCGGTCGGTCAATAGGTGCGAACTTACCGCATCCTACTCCCGCCAGAATAATAACGAAAAAGCATTCAAATGCAGTGAAAGGCGTTGGGAACTCAGCGCCGCCTGGATCGATGGCGCGTGCGACTGCGAACGAACTGCAATTGAGGCGAAACAGACGAGCTACTCAGGCACAGCCAATGCCGCGCGCTCTTCAGTGGTAATGGTCCTGGCGGCTGTAGCGCTCGCGGTGCGCTCCTGTTATCACGCTTCCTCAATACTCCAGGCGGAACGAAGAGCTCTGTTTCCCCACTCAAGAAGGCGCTGTGATAACAGGAAGAAAGTAGACGGCGAGCTGCGCACATATAGAGTGGCGTTAACGGCGGGTGTGATGATTCGATCGAGTGGAGACAGCTGCGCAGATGATTGGCAGTGGGGTCGGTGCATTCTCGAGAGCATCAGTCTGTCTCCTCACCCCTTGACCAAGCATTGCGATCGTGACTGGTACGAGACGTTGCTCCTGGATTTCGTCCCGCGTCGTTCAATGAGAGATACTTCTCCAGGAAGAACCGGAAAGGTGCAAATACAGACGGCGCGAGATACGCTGACTTGATTGACGCAGCAGCAGTGATGGCGATATTTTACGCTGCATCGTGTTCGTCAAGATCGTGGTTGAGTTCTCCGATCGCCTCCAGCACGGCGTCTTTGTGTCGTTGTGTTGCTCCTGTGCTCAAGTGAAGTCGGTCGTCGCGCTCGTGGAACAGCACGCGGCATGCTGATGTAGAAGAAGAACTGGCGCAATGCAGCAGTAGAGATGTCGGTGAAGATCGTGAGAACGCCACGCGCGAAATCAACACGGCTGCTTTGTACGCACGACAGCGGTGTAGCTGCAGAGAAGGAGCGTCAAGCGACAAGGCGATGTGTACGTCGTCGTGGCTCCGTGTATGGTGAATATGGTGTGGGCCGCGAAGAGCAACTGATCTGGAAGTTGCTGCGTGAAGCCGATCTTCTTCGACTGAAACACCTTCCCAGCGCGACCGAAACTTGTCCTCCTCGGTGTGTACAAGCTCTCCTGTGTTACTTCCCGTTGTCGATCCTCAAGAGGGTGGTACTGGAGAACGAAACCAATGTCCATCATCAACTCACTATCGCGCACTGTGATGCTAGCTGCAAACTGGCTTTGAAATGTCTCCATCAACTCATTCAAAAGCTCCTGCGCAGAAATTCTTTCGATCTCCGATCCAGTGTGCGGCTACCGAAGGGATTCTGATACTAGTTTTGCTGCTTTGACAGGACCGAACGAACGGGAAACAACAAGAACGTCCAAGTACTTCGCGAATGTGTGGGATAGTGCTCAGAATTCGCCGGCTCGCTGTGCTCAGCGTGGGGAAAGTCGAGATTTCGCGCGCAAGCAGTCACAAGAGTGCCCATGATCGAAGTTCGCATTCGGAGTCTCAACTCTTGTCGAGGACTTACGCTGGACTATGCTGAAGGTGTGGTGCAGGTGAGCGAGTTGGCGCATTTGTGAGCAAGCCGTTTGTCAGCACCGCATGAGGCATAATCAAGCACAGGCGCTCTCATCTGCAGCAACTCAAGCTCAAGACCATGCTCATTCTGGGGCTCCTGCAATGCGTGTAGTGTGCAGAATTCGCTGGATCTGGTTGTCCGCACGCCATCGAGTCGCGAAACTAGCACCGATGGCACGTCGTCTGTCTACAGTTTCTAAGCTGGAGGAATTTCTTTCGCAGTGCACCTCGACGATTGAAGTGGTGCATACTGACATAATTGCGGGCGGAAATTCGGCGCGGACCGTCTTCGTTGCTGCGGGTGTAAAATTAGCGACGGGGTTCAGCTGCAGTGAAGGAATGCCAAGCCAGTGAAACAAAAGTCGAGCAAGTGCCCGCCACATTTTGCGGTAGGTGAACCTTTGCAAAAATGTGCTTCTTGTGTGATTTTGATGCCTGTTTGTTATTGGCGACGTCAGAATAGTACTACAGCACCGATGCGGTGGCAACAGCATCAAGAGTTCAGCGGGGGGTCGTCGTCGAGTTTGCAACTATTGTCGCAGAAATGCGCGGGATTGGTGCATCCACTCAGCTTAGCGTCGTTGATTCTCGGTGAACACCTGCATCGCACGAGTCTTGATCCAGTTTTCAACAGAGCAACATGGAGCAGGGCCATCAAATCACGTATGCTTGAAATGTCGGAAGTGCTGGAGAGAGAGAGAGAGAAAGAGAGATTTCGTCGAGGGCGAGAATAGATGTGTTTAGTTCGTGATTGAGGAAACGTGATCAAGTGCCAAGCTGCATGGAGTTGTCATCCTTCTTGATAATCAAGTCACCATTGAGGCGCCGAATGTTCAAGCATCGTCTGATATCAGTCGGTGACTATGAGTCTGGAGTTTCCTGACCCCTAAGATGGTGATTTGGGGTCTGCGACTCCTACTACGCATTGCCAGCAGCACGGACGAAGGTAAGTGTTGTTGTTGTTGCTGTCGTCATTCCTCGGCGAATGATGCTAGATTGACATTGTCCGTGTATTAAGCTGATCAAAGTTTAAACGAGGTCCGTCGAATGCACCACGTCGGAGATCGAGAATGAGTGCGGCCATACACGACATCGATGCTGATACGAAGCAGATTTCGACAACGTGATTTAGTTTGTGGTCGAGCTGAACTGCGCCGATGAGCAGCGTGAGCGGATCCGCCTTGCACTTGGCAATCGGTGAGTTGATTGATTGTCTTTGTGACGTGAGGTGCATTTCCAATAGCGGGTCGATTTGTCCCAGTCGAGCTCGCTCAGGTACATATTTACCTCCCAGTTTGCTCGTGCTGAATTAATCAAAGCTCATCGCCCATCTTCGTGCGCATCTGTAACTTCTGATCGTGCTATAGGAATTATTCATGCATTTGAGCCGGTGCGCGTTGAGCAGATTGTAAAGCGGACCTGCTCATTTGCTCAGTGAGACCAAGACGGAGGCTTTCAGTACGAGCTAGCTGTATCCCGCGCCGAGTGTAGACGTGTTCGTCGACTCGCATGTCAGACACGTGTGTTTAAGCGCTGCGTCAAATCGACTTCACGAGGTTTCGATCATCACAGTAACGTGGCTCTAGCACGGCGTTGATGGCATTGATGCCAACAGAAAGTGGATGCATTGACGAGGATCAATCGCAGTCCGCTCGAAAAACGGTTGAGCCCGTTGAGCGCGGTTATTGACCCCGTTTGGCTATCGGCGGGCTGGACTCCGTCGACTTCGAGAGTTGCGCTTGATCGAGTTGACACACCATCAACATAAATGACTGGATCGTTTACCCCTAGGAGTTACTCCATGATCAACAGATAGTCGTGCGAATAAATATTCACAAGCTTCGAGGGTCCCGGTGCAGCAGCCGCAAGAATATCTGAAGCTGCGGTTATCCAGAATCGAAGTTTTTACACTGCGGTGATCGACTTCGTGCGGTGATACCTGGTGGATGGTGACATTTTCAGTGTGTAAATAGATGCCTGGTATTTAGTAGCTCAAGCTTCAGACCAAATACGGTGCGTGGCAAGTGCGTTGCGCATACTTGTTGTGAAGGATGCGAAACTGATTTTGATGTTGTGTTTTGGGATTTCGACAGGCCATGTTGAACCCGTTTCTGGCAGAAATCAAGAAAGGCTGTACAACGAAAGGTGTGATGACAATTTTCTAAGCTGACTGTATTCGTTGGTCAGCACTCACCACCAGATCACGACGATTTTATTGTTTTTGCTCAATGCAGAATCTCTCAACAGCGTATCGACAATGTTATGCCTGGCCCTCTATGAACAAGTCTATCGGTAATTAATTGAGGGGGAGGTGGCAACATGCAACTATTCGGCATTTAACAGTCAGTTAGGATCTCCCAGGGGAACGAACTGCGCAACTTGTCTGAGAAACTAAGTTGCCACTCGCAGAGAGAGAATGCGTCGACCCTGGTTTCGAGAAATTCGACCAGCCCCAGCGTTTTCTTCCCACGACCACATTGAAAATTGGGGTTCGCTTGCCAGATTTCAAGCCCATCCATCGCAGGGCATCGGCTGCGAGAGTTGGCCATCATCATTCTGTCTACTGACCGCAGCAAACGATTTCAGCGGTGATGGGTGACCAAGTCGAGTTGACATCAGAGTTGTTCCTGAGTGAAATGCAGCGTCAGCGGAGGAACAAACCCGCAGATCAGTCTAAAGAAGGAGAAAAAAGCGGTGTGTGCGTGATTGTGAACCAAGAGTTGACTACTGACTCAGTTTTGCTCGGCTTGCGATTTGAACTCAAAGAAGCTCGAGGAGATGATGCTGATGCTTGGCTACGAAATGTCTGAGTAAGCTATGCTTTCTGTTTGCTATTATTGCCCACAGAGTCAAGCAAGGCGCGGTCTATCCACGAAAAGGTATGGAAATCGTTGCTCATTTTTCAAATTGCATATTGCTGTATATTTTCATAACACGGAGGATTCGCTGACTGACTACTGACATTCACATTTTCTACAAACTACTTCCAAGTACTCCTGAATGAAACGAATTCTTTATACATCTAGGCGCATGAGCACCCCTCTGCTTCTCGAGGTGGCGCGGTTTCGCCGTCAAGCTGATACACGCGGTTGGTGGCGAAGCATGTGAAGCTTCTCAGAAAATGTGAGTGGACCGCTTACTTCCCCCCGAACGTCCAGCTGTTGCGGTTGCCGCCGTTTTTGTTGTTGTTGTTGTTGCTGTTGTTGTTGCCGGTGTTCTTGTTTTGGTTGTTGTTGCTTCCAGTGTTCTTGTTGCCGGTGTTCTTGTTGTTGTTGTTGTTGTTGTTGTTGTTGTTGTTGTTGTTGTTGTTGTTGTTGT